>CAUYRH010029806.1:0-27818 GCA_963574655.1 Perodicticus potto
CCCTCCCCTTCCCTCCCTCACCCCTTTCCCCGTCTTTTTGTGCAATAAGTGGATTGTAGCCTTCGCTTGAAAGATATAAATTTGCGTCCTATTAGGGGTGTATACAGAGGCTACTTTTTCGTCCATTCTAGAGATACTTTGCTAAGGAGAACATGTTCCAGCCCCATCCATGTCAATATGAAAGAGGAAAAGTCACCATCTTTCTTTAAGGCTGCATAATATTCCATGTGTATACCTCGTTCTTAATAGAAGGCAGGAGGAAATAGCCCTAGTACTTCTAAGCAACAGTTTTAAAAATGTAAGAAAAAGAAATACGGCGGCACCTGTGGCTGAAAGGAGTAGAGCACCGGCCCCATATGCCAGAGGTGGTGGGTTCAAACTCAGCCCCGGCAAAAAAAAAAAAAAAGAAAGAAAAAGAAATATTAGTTTAGAAGCAAAATACAAAGGACACTCTCTAGGTATGAGACAAACCACATAAAGTAAGAGGAAATGCTTTTTTTTATGAGAAAATTCAAGCCATCCAAAAAAAAAAAAAAAAACTATTCAGACAAATTAAAAGTCCATTCCAATGCAAAGCACTTTTATTTAGGAGCAGTCAAACAGTATAATGTTCTTACTGATTTAGAAAGGGAAGCTTTACACTTAAACAGGAATATTTTAAGTTTACATGTGTGATTTCCCTATCGACACTTACTGATTTTAGTAAGTTGGTTTTCCTTCTTGCCCTGCATTGGCAATTCATTTGTTGTTTTATTTTTTGGTTTCAGAAACAGGTATTCATTCCGTTTAGATTTGGGGATGAGGGAGGGGCAGTGTGATGCCGAAGAAGATATCTGTGCTGTCAGTGCTGGGAAGAGCCAGGAATAAGGTGAGTCAAGTTTCATGGAAACTCAGGAAAAATCACCACTGTGACTTCATCAAAATCAGGAAGTAATCTGGGAACACAAATTTTTACTTGGCAACATCTCTGGTAGCCAAGTAAACCGCTTGTATTCTCAGCAGCCCAAGCTTGGTAACTCACCCTCCGCTATTCATCCTTAGCGTGACTCACTCACACCCTTTGCCCTTCTTCTGTGTGACTTTCCACTTCTGCACAGTAGCGTTTTGTCCCCTTATGTCTCTAGATCAAATGTTTTCAAGAGAGACACTGGAATGCTCCACTGTTAGCATCTCCCTTGATTGTCAGAGCTTTGCACAATGCTTCCTAGTGGGTTATCCAACCTCCAGTTTGCTCACACTTAGGGCTATCCCCAATTCTATTCAGGTAGCGTAGAACAATCAAATTAATCAACATTGAAACTTACAGAGAAACCCCTTGGAATAATATTTTGGGTGAGGCAGGCACTTGAGATTTGGCTTGTCCAGCACATAATCACAAGACTCATGGGTATAAAGGGGTGGTTTTCCTTATTTTAAATTGGAAGAAGCTGTCAGAAACTCCAGATACCTCTTAACATATCTTCAGTGTTCAGCGGTCAGTGAATGGCCCACTTATTTATGCCAACATAAGAACCAATTTTCCATGAGTTTTCTGCATCAGTTACCTGTATTGATTAAATTTCTGTTATCTGTTGGCTGAGTTGCCCTGTAACAAGGGACCTCATAATATCGGTGACTTACACATGTCCATTGTGGGCTGGCTCTGGTTCTCTGTGCCATCTCCACCTGAGGACCCCAGCTCCTCTCTGTAAGGTGTCCAGTTTATCCAACACAGACCGAGCATAGAGCTAGTGTCCCAGAGTAATTATAAATAGCATATCTTTTTATTCTCAGTACTGTACCCTCTCACTCTCAAAGGTACCTGATTTGGATGATGCATTATATGTTACCTTTCCCATCTGGGTCAAAGACAAAAAGATGCGCCAAACCTCAGTCTGGCTCTTAAAAATAATGAGTCAAGTCATGGACACCCACATAGCAAATCCCATATCCAATCCTGAGTTCACTGGGATGAGAAAATATAATTGTCTTAAGAAGGGGCAGCATTATTTTGACCGAAATACAATTTACTTCAATGATCAATGGCAAATTTAAAAAGAAAATAAAGTGATATTAATGGTTAGCTGAAAATATATGCAAAACGGTGAAGAGGCAGGGTTAGAGTTTGTAATTTGGGGACTATGCAACTTTTCCTTGAATGCTGTCATTTTATGAGATGTAAAAATCCAAATCTTAGGGAAGAGAAGTAACTTTCTTAAGGTTTTCAGAGTCTGTGGACCAGTCCATGACCTGATAATAAGGTAGCTCAGGAGTAGGATGGAAGGAAAAAAAGTTAAATGATAATATAATTATATCTGTCTAAACACAAAGCCAACCCAAGACCCAAGCCGCTTAATTTGCATAGCACTAAGATAGTTGTAAAATGTGGTGTGGTACAAGACACAGTAAATGAGGGGGCACCCAGTAACATGAAAAACATTGCAAGAACTTGAACATAATGCAACTTACAATGAGGTATTCTTCTTTTATGTGGCATAATTTTGGAGAAAATTCTCACCTTATATTCAGTTATTCACAGTACATGAGCCTTACCTCTCTTGTCAGCAGGTCATCTAATCACCTCCCTGTGCTCCAGGTCCCAGCTGTGAGGAGATGGGTGGTGCTTAACCCTGAATGCAACTCTGATGCCCGTTTGCCACCCCCAAATATTCCGATTCAGCTGTTGGGATAACAGGTGGTAGGAATCAGTATTATACAATCTAAGATTATTTTAATTTATAACCAGGATTAAAAACCACTAATGAAAGATTTTTTATACTATTCCATGGACTGTGGCAATAGACCTGATTTTTGGTCTAACCATGCTAACAAGGATATTTGTATACCATTGGTCACAAATGAAATATTTGCATGCCCCAAAATTCGTGTGTTGAATCCCTAACCCCCAATGTGATGGTAGTGGGAGAAGGGACCTTTAAGAGGTAATTAAGGTTAGGTCAGAGGGATGGGACCTTCAAAATTAGAGTTCCCCTCCCCTTCATTTGTCCAAAGTCACATAGCTTCAAGTGGCAATGCCAGAGGACAAAACCATGGTTGTCCAGCTGCAAATCACCTTCCACTGTGTGTGACACCTGTACGAGAACTCTGGGCACATTATCAGCATCTGATGCCATTTCAGGAGCTTTTGCTGCTTACATTAGAAAGTTTGCCTGACTCCCTCATCAGCCATTCTCACCTGTCAGCTGCTGCAGCTGTCAGGGACTGAAACTTAGCTGTCATTGTGGAGACAGGAAAGAAACCGTTCTTCTCTATATATCCAGTAGAATATACTCATCCACCGCATCTAGGCTTTAAAGGGAAAACAAGACATGCAGAGACCAGTTGTGAATTAGAAATAGCAATGTTTATAGTTTCTCTGGCTTGCATTTCCACATAGCACTATTCTCTGGTACACTACATTGGCATTTTGGTTAATGTTACATTCTTGGCTTGTTCTTCAGTTGCAGCAACACAGAGATTTCTGTCTACATGTACTATTAACTGTCATCTGAGCTTCCCACTCAAAGCATCTGATAATTACACATTCTGGAAGCTGAGTGTCATAACCAATTAACTTGGCAGACTCCGTGGATTTGGGTAGAAATGGAGGCTGCACATATTTGTAGTATTTCAGCATAAACATAAAAGTAGGTAAGCGCAAAAACTGCAATAAACTACCACTAGCTTAACCCCAGATACATGAGAACTGATTTGAAAGATTTTGAGCTTTGGAGTCAAAGACCCCAAAGTTCAAATCCCAGTTCCGCCAATTTTAAATGGTCTTGCACAAGTGGCTTAGCCCTGCTTTTATTTTTAACTGCATCCCTACAAAAAGGGTACATGAAATGGGTGTGTGCTTATTAAATAAAACAATAAAAAAAACATTATGTTCATCAGATCAAATTCGGAAATGGAATTGACCAGTAGCAGTCTTGATGTTCTAAGAACTTTATTCTTTCTCATGCCCCTTTGTCCCAATGACAACTCCAAGCCTCTCTTAATTTTCTCCTTCTTTCCTTCATGAGTATTCCCAACCTATATACTGTGTATATAGCTCTAAATATATTTTTACTGCGTTTACCTGTTCTAAACTTTAGGATCATGTTATAAGCGTGTCTTCTGTGCCTTATTCCATTTGTTCCTCATCGTGTCTAAAATTACTCTGCACTGATGCACTTAGCTGGAGAGCATCGATTTTCACTACCACACAGTACTCAACTGTTTGAATATAAAACAACGGATGCAACCATTCTACTGGTGATGCCCATGGGAGATGCTTGGCTATTATGAACAATATTAAGAGAAAGCTTCCTATAAACTTTCTTTCTGTATAAAACTGACAGCTTCTCTAAAGATCAGCAAGCTACAGCCCAAAGGCCAAATCCGGCCAGTTCCATCAGTTTTTATAAATAAAATTTTATTGGAAAACAGCCACCTCCGTCATTCACATATTATCCATTGCTGTTTTCCCACTCACACAACACAAGATCCCACCTACTTCCTGGGTGGGTCTTCCTTTTCTCAGGTTTTGCTACTTAAAAGGGTAAAGAATTTTAAAGAATCATTTATGCCAGGCTTACTGTCTAATGCTTATAATACTAGCACTTTGGGAGGTTGAGATGGATGCATTGCTTAAGCTCAGGAGTTCCAGACCAGCCTCAGAAAGAGTGAGACCCCATCTCTGTTAAAATAGAAAAATTAGCCAGGCATTGTGGCTGGTACCTGTAGTCCCAGCTACTCAGAGGACCAAGGCAAGAGGATTGCTTGAGCCCAACAGTTTGAAGTTGCTGTGAGCTGTGATGCCATGGCACTCTATCCCTGATGACAGAGTGAGACTTTATCTAAAAAAAAAAAAAAAAAAAATTAAAAAATGATTTACTTTATGATCCTTTAAAGAAACAGCCTAAATTATTAGCAACTGCTTTTATGAAATAGTTTCATTTTCTTGAAGGTGAGAAAGTTAAAGTTCAAACACACAAAGTAAAGGAAAATCACTGTGCTTAGAGATGGGAGTAGAAGCTTCTTCCCAACTGGTGAGAACCAAGGTAAAACTTCTGTTTGGTATAAAACAGCTGCTCTCTGTCCAGCTTTTCACCTGTTCGTCCTGAACTTCATCCTGGTATCTGCTTCGGGCGGTCCTCCTCAGGAAAAATCCTTTGTCTCTTTCCAGGTCTACAAACAACCAAAGATGACTCAAGCAGCCAAATGCGTGGTCTTCTCTGACCTCTTTGGCTACTGCAGGAATGCCAAGAATCTCCCATCCTGTGAGCTGGTAGAAGAGAACTCATCACCACTCTTCTTTCTAACAATTCCAACTCCATATCCCAGAGCTTCACTGGGCAGTCCAAGAGGTAGTTTCATCATGAAGCCTGTTATTTGCTTTTGGTAGAAAAATGTTTCTTCCCCATAAAGACTATGTGTGGTTTGTGAAAAATCCTGGAACTTACTTCCGTAGGAATGAGGCCTTGGGAAAGCTTATGTCTACAGATACACAGATTCCTCATCATTTTCAAGGCTGGCTCGGCTCTAAAATGTTGTAACTAAGCAAGATACTTGGCTGCTCATTTCCATTTTATTTTCAATGCTCGGTTTAAACAGGCAGCCCCAGGTGAAAGGCATAGACCTGGTAAAGGTAAAGTTGAATTCCTTGAGGACAGGCCCACCTATAACATTTGCAGGACTCAGTGCACAATGAGGATGCTGGGAGACTTGTTTGAAAATTTTTAAGAATTTCAAGACGGCAATAGTAAAGCATTAAATCAAGTGCAGGGTCCTACTAGACACAAGTTATAGGCAGCTTCACAGGCCTCACCTCAATGAAGCCAACCCTCATAAATTAGGTGAAACAAAGAAAAACCACTATGTAGTAAGGCAAGAAAGAAGAACAGTTTGATGTTTATGTTAAATGTTCAATCAAGTAATGTGCTATAAGCATGCAATTCCATGAAATAAACAGAAAATCAGCCCACAGTAGGAAGTATTTAAACTCAGACTTTGAATGAGTGAAGACACTTTGATAGGCAGGCAGCGTGACAAAATGTATTTTTGTCTGGGAATAACAGAAGAAAAATCTGTTGGTGCAAAAAGACTTGCTTTTGTAGAGAATAGGCAGGAAGGACCCAGGGACTGAAGGCAGGGTGCTGTAGGTGATGGCATGGTGACAGATCTGGAAAGGTCACTTGGGGCCAATTACTGGGCGTTCCTGGGACACTGAATTCCTTGAACTTGGACTTTATCTCGCATTGGCTATACTGGGCCCTCTGAGGTTTATAAGTGGGAGAATGGCATGTTCAGTTCTAAAATTCCAGGAAAAAATAATAACTCCATTTATAACACAGCAAATGATTCAGAGAAGAAAAAGAAGCAGGGAAATTCATCAGAAATCATCAATAAAATCAAGAGAGAGAAGATGAGGCACTGTGCTGCAAACAGAAAGGGTCAGATACATGACATACACTCTGAAAAGGAAAAGGGAATGGTCAGGCACTTACCTGGTTCTGAAAGAGTGAGGTGAAGTACATGGATGAGTTGTAAATATGCATGCAAAACTACTAGAGAACTCAGGAAGATCATTCTCAGAAACGGCCAAGCAAACAACAGGCCAGACCTGCAGGAACGCATTCCGCTGGACACTGTCAGCAAGGTAAAACCATCATGGTCACAGTCAAGGATGGCAGGACCCACCTTGAGCTGCTCTCATCACTGTGTACTCACTTGGGTCAAACTGCTAGGCTGTTGAGATGTAGACAGGTGTAGGTCTGAAACATCTAAGTCTTCCAAAAGCTCCTAGTTCAACAGCACTGGACAAACTCAGGCAAACTTATCCAGAAACTTTTTACCTATTTTCCATAAAAGACACTGGAAGCATCTTTCCTTGAAAAAGTGATAGATTAGTTGTGACCAGAAAAACCATTTTTAAAATTGCTGGTAGGATCTGTTTACATATCTAAAGGATCATTTTGAAATACATGGGAAATACTAAAACATTGGTTTCTTGGCTTAATTTGAGTCAAGATATCTGTGATGTATTAGAGTTGGAACAATTGTATGGAAAGAACATGGTTCAATTTCTGGTTGTGCAACTTACTGTTGATCTGATCTGAGACAATGTAGCTTTTCTGAGACTCTTATTTCCTTACTTGGAAAATGAACATAGTATCACTCGCTTTATGAACTTCCTAAGATGAACAGATAGAAACACATTGAGCTTTGAGGACTCCAGAGAACTGCAGACTTCAGCGGGCTCTGATTTATTTTACAGTTTTAACTTACTTCCTTATAGCAAATGTGGGCCCAAGAAAATGTAGGCTAGAAACCATCTGAATTGTTGTTGTGTATGTATGTTGTTTGCTGTTGCTATTGTTGTTTTGTTTGGGGGAAGAGCAAACTTATAGGGAATATTACCAGACATTGTACCAAGAGATGACAGAAGTCGAGGAGTAAATAGGAAGGCCTATTAGGATCTTTGGTGTCTAAGCCAGAAAAAATATTCTGTGTATGCTGTCTTCTGAGCATAGGGGAGATGTTAAAATAAGTGAACTCAACAAATACTTGTAAATCATATTTCTTTTGCTTCCCTGCCCCTGAACAACCACAACCAACAAAAACACTCATAAATCATCCATTTTATGTAAAGCACAGTTGTTTACTTCCTACCTGGCTGCTTCTGTCTGTGCAGACTGGCCATGTTAAACCCAATTGCTCCGAGCATAAAGAATTCAGCCTGCTCTTGAGGTGTCTTAAGTTCACTGAGTTCATGCTTCTTCCTCTCCCAGTAGACAGAAAAGGCCTGAGGTCAGGCTGACTTCTGTCCTGAATCTCCAGCTCCCAGGGCAGTGCCTGATACAGCAAGAGCTTAGCCAGAGGGGAAGATATGAGAAGGAAATGCAGAATTCTCTTAACATATGCACAGCCAGGTTTTTTTCTTCAGATAATTATCAAATTTTCCTTGGTAGGTTTTTCCTGTTATGGCTACATTTGTGAATAAAGCAAAGATTATGGCATCCTTTTATGTTTTTAATGATACAATTTCACCTAATGTACAATTTTGATGTGGTTACAGTTGCAATGAATATTTAAGGGTTTTATACAGGTAAGGAGTTTAGCATCTATGAGCTGTGCTCTCATAAGCTAAACATGACTGTTCATCGGCAGTTTGGGAGAGTCCAAGCATTATTTGGAAGTCAGATTACCTGGATTCCTATCCAGATTCTGCTACTATTGCTGTGTGACCCCCAGCATGTAAGTTAACTTCTTATTGCCTCGCTTCACCTCTATAGTGGAGAGAAGAACGCTGTAAACTGAGCAATGTTGTTACCCTCACATGAGATACTATGTGTGAAAATAATGCAAGAAAATGAACACATGTGTGGTGCTGACAACATGGAAATACTCAACAAATACTAGTAAATAGAGAAAACCCAAGGAACATTTGTAAATACCCCGTTCTATAGTGACAATATAGTGACACTAGGCTTGCTGTGGTCAGAAAAAGAAACAAGCCCTGATTCCAGCTCTCATGGGGTTTAGGTGTTCAGCAGGAAGGATCCCAGTGTCAGGGGAATAACTAATAATAAGGACAGATATATTTTCCTGCTCTTGTCCTCCCAGAGCTCTGCACCAGCACACAATTGAGTAAAAAGGGATTTATACAGTATTAAGTGTCACTTAATACTTTAGCTACTGGATGTTAGTTGGATATAAATAATAAAAATAATAACCTGACCATGTGGAAAATTTTGTATTTGATCTCATTTGATCCTTACAACAAAATTGAAAGATAAATATGTTTGCCTCCATTTTACAGATTGAAGTTCAGAGAAGATAACTGTCCCAGGTCACACATCAAGTCTAACTATACTTAAATGCTCTAACGAACATAAAACTGTTCGACGGCGTGCACACAGTAGAAGTTTATTTCTTGCCTACTGGGTTGGTGAACAGGAAGTCAGAGATCCAGGCTGTCATAAATTCTGTCAACGTAGATATTCTAGCAAAATAAAGAGGAGAAAAGGGATTCAGGAGATTTAATGGGCCAGGCCTGGAAATGGTGTGTATCATTTGTGCTAAAGTGCCGTAATCTAGAAACTTTAGTCCAGTGGTCACACTAACTCCAGGGAGAAATAAAAAATGTGGCTTCTGATTGGGCCACTTCCCGATGGGACTACTTCCCAGTTATAACTCTGTACCATTGAACCGGGAGCAAAAATACCTGTGTATTTTCAGCCTTGTTTAGACAGAAATGTAAGTACCAAAGCCATGAGTCCGAACCCAGGTCTGTCTGGCTCCAGAGCCCATACTTTTAAACACGGACAATTAAAAGAGGTGTGGACAGTCCCAGTACTGCCCCGAAGTGCTATTCACATTTCAAATAATTTCATTCTCAAAACAACTTTGTAAAATGGTAGACAAAGAGAGTAAAACCCAGGAAGATTAAGCAGCTTATTTGGTTTATTCATGACAAGTAGATGAGAGAGTGTGTGTTTGTTCGGGATCCGTATCACCCTAGTGCCTAATCTTTTCACTTACTTTTTTTCACTGTTTGTTTTATTTTTAATTGACTAATAGTTTTATATGTTGATGGGGTACAATGTGAAGTTTTGATATATGTATATGTTGTAAAATGACCACATCAGGCTAATTAATATATCCCTAACCTCAAATATTTATCCTATCTTTTGCATGAGAACAGTTAAAATTAGCTATTTTGAAATATATAATTTTGACCACTTTCCACTACTATTCCAACTCTGTGTGTATCCCCAAAGCCAAGTTCTGAGACCAGCCTCAAAAAATGTCCTCTACCATTTATCCCAGGAGCAGAACTGAGCTGTTCCCCCTAGGAGGCCACCAAAGGCCCCGGGACATCTTGTGGACTGTTATTTTGGCCTGTGTGATACCATCACTCAATTATCTAACTTTCCAGACAGTCCTTCATGTGGATTATCCATCAATCCCACAACAAAACACCCCACCGACAGAAAAAAGTTTTGGCTTTAAACACAAAGATTCAATGTATTTGCAGCTTGGGAACACAATATTTCTCCTAAAAAGTTTACCATGGATTGGTGACATTTATGAGGAATAAAAAGCTATAATTCTATTCATGTATTACTTTGAAGTTAAAAACTAAAATTGCATTTAGTGGATTTAGATTTTAAAACCTATTTTCAAAGAACCACAGACCGAATTTTTACAGTGGGATCTTCCATCAGAGTAAATTTCATAGTAGTTGCTGTTTCTAAAAGGATATCCTGCCCTTGTGCTCATGGGCCCGGGCTGCATATGTTTAAATCCCAGCTGTGTCATTTACCCTCTCTGTGTGACCAAAGGAAAGGTGCTTAGTACTAAATCCCAGGCTCTCCCACTGTGTAGACAGAGACCATTTAGCATGTAGTTACGAAGACAGGACTCGATGTACCTAATGTAACTACGTGGTATCCTTCTTGGTCTGTGATAAGTGCTCAGCAGAGTATCTGAATTTGGCGCCAGTCATCATTCAGACAGACACAATCTTGAACATCATGATCTGAAATGCTGAAATACTGAACGATCAAAATCTCTAACGTCTAAAATCCCAAAAGATTAAAATCTCAAATGTTGATTCCTGATGAACAAATTCTGGGGAAGGAATTGGTGTGTTTGGGGCTGTCGGTAGAATAATTGCATCATGTTAAGCAAAATTGTGAACTTGTTCTTGCCTTTACTTACTAAATAAATACGGTTTAAGGAGATGCCTGTGTCTGCCAAGTGGACCATGGTGGACTTATGGACTTAATTTGAGGTGTCAGCTTCACTAAGTTAATGAATACCTTGGCAAAGCATTATTTTGAGAGTGTCTGTATTACTGGGGGAGAGTAGTTTGAGTCTGAGAGGACTAGGTGAGAAAGATCTGCCCCCCATGTTGGAAAGCACCATCCAGTCAGGTAGGGCTCTGACAAAAATCAACACAGAAGGGGAATCGGTCTTTCCCTGAGAGCTGGGACAGACTTCTTTCCTGCTGCCTTGGACATCAGGACTCCAGGCTCACTCACCTTTGGACTCCAGGACTTGTACTGGTGGATCCCAGTTCCTGAGACTTTGTAGCTTTGGACTAAGAATTATACCATGGCTTCCCTTGGTTCTGAGCTCTTTGGCTTTAGATTGGACCACAATACTGGCTGCCATGGGACTTCTCAGCCATCATAATTAGGTGAGTCAATTCCACCAACCAATCCCCTCTCATACATCTATATACATATCCTGTTGGTTCTGTCTCTCTGGGGAACCCTGACTAATAGATTTTTGGCCAACAGTTCCAAAAGCTGTAATCCTAAATGCCATAATACTGAATTGCATTCAGGAAGCCAACTATCATTTTTTTCTTATTGTGTTATTTACAACACAATGAAAGTTATCTGTGAAATGATTCCTTTTTTAAAAAGGCTGTAACAAATTAGGTGTACTAGGCTGCTTTTAATAGTAAAAGATAAAAGTTTAAAATTTAGTTATTTGGGGTGCTAGCCAAGCCAAAAAAAAAAAAAATCACTTAATTACAACAGATGAGGAATGACCAGATAAGACAACACACACTTAACAAAATGTATAGACCACAGCCACTCTCCAAATGAAAGTGCAGCAAGACAGAAGATCATAGAAAACGTGAAAACACAGGTGCAAAGTATAAGAAATGTCCCCTGCCAAATTATCCAATCATGTATGACTTCTGCTGCTTGACGAGTAGCGTCAACTTGCTACGCTCTGTATTTTGTCTTCACAACATCTCCAATACTGGAGGGATACAGCGTGTAAAAACTGTTAGAGATTTCTAATTCATTTTATGCATTTTTTGCAAATTTGACTCCACAAAAGTTCAACATCAGAATGAGCAGAATGTTGACTTTGTGTGTGAGTTTTGTAGGTGTGTGTAAAAACACTGACTCTTCCTCAATAAATGAAGAGATATTCTTTTTGTACACACATATTTGTGAAAGGTAACATTTCTTGAGATCTCAGCTCTTTGGACGACTGCCTAGGTGGGGGTAAGCCATCACAGTTTTTGACCAATCTCCTTAAAAGACTGATGTTGTCTGTCCTAGTGTTACCATATGATCTCAGCCACAATGGTGGCTGCGCACAGTTTACCAAATGTAATGATATTTATTCAGACATTTCTCTTTTTGACCTGGTTCATTATGGTTCATCTGCTTGTACCCATGGGCCTATTTTTGGTTTGCCTGAATTTTATGCTACCATAAAAAATTTCACAATTTTATAGCCCCTCCACAATTTTGTTTGTGAAGAGGCTATAAAGTCTATAACATGTTCTGTCACACTTTTGTGTATTTCTCACTTAACTCCCCTTTTAAACATGTAAATAAATGGCTGTGAAATAATTTTTCTCATTTTATCTGGAATTACATATTAATGATTCTGATTTTGGGGGGGATTTTTCAGTGATATCAAAGGAATTTTAGACGTTAGAGATTTTGATCTTTAAAGATTTTAACATGGCATTTGAGATTGCATTGTTTGCTATTATGGGCCAAACCTAAGCTAAGGGGGTATTCTATTTTCCCATTAATTTTCTTAGATTTAGAGCTCCTTATAATGGATCAAATTGAAATTTCTTCTTTTTAACATTGTGAGCCCATCAATTGATACAGTACCAATGATCCATGTGTGGATGGAATCTGCCTTCTCATTCTGCACTGAAGTATGGCCCCACAGCTGCAGAAGATAATCCCCTCAATTAAATATGTGCTGCTTACCCAGCATAAATGCTAATTTCCATTCATATAGCTGACATGGGAAATGAAGCTTTATAATGCAGTATTTGGGGTGCTAGCCAAGCCAAGAAGAATATCTCTTCATTTATTGAGGAAGAGTCAGTGTTTTTACACACACCTACAATACTCACAATACTCTTATAAATGCAGATTTATAAGGCTCTGTTCTGGGGCCACATAAATATAGACTAAGAGTCTCAGATCTACCTCCCGCTCTCTAAGTGATCTTGAACAACTCCCTGAACTTCTCCACTCCTCACCTCTTCCATCTCTAAATGAGCTTTATAATGACGCCATCCTTTAGGCTTACTATGAGGAGTGAGTCTGACATGATGCCATGTTAAACACTTTATGAAGATACTGTCTTCAAGGAGCACTGAAATCCTTTAACTCTTGCAATGGACTATCATTTTTTTCTTTAAACAAAGACATAGTAAATGCAAATGGAAAATGGTGTAGTCACAGAAGAAAACAGTTGGGCACTTACTCCAAAAGTTAAATATAAGATTATTAGATGACCTAGCTATTCCACTCCTACAGATATACTTAAAATGAAAACATATGTCCATGCAAAATATTGTACAGGCATGTTGATAGCAGCCATATTCGTAATTTCCCAAATGTGAAAACAACCCAGATGTCCATCAACTGATGAATGGATAAACACTATCAAAAGCTATTCAGCAATAAAAAGAAACAAAGGACTAATACACTGCATGACAGAGATGAACCTCATAAACTTTATGCTAAGTGAGAGAAGCCAGACGCGAAGGGCCATATGTTACGTGATACCATTTGTATGGAATGTCCAGCATTGGAGAGTCCACAGAAACTGGAAACAGGTTAGAGGTCACCTGGGGCTGGGGAGGGAAGTCGTGGAGCTAATTGGGTTTATTGTGTGAGGGATGCTGCATAACTGTGTAAACGTACTAAAAAACATGGAACGGCACAGTTAAAACCGTTGAATGTTATGGTATGCAATCTCAGTGAAAGCTATTTACAAGAAATATACATAATGTTGACTATATCTACTATAGGTTCTTAGCTTTGTACGTTATACGCATGCAAAAAGGTAGCTGTTGAAGAAAGAATAAATTACACAAGCCCATTCCACTGAAATTTCCCATTATTGCCACACAGCCTCACTTTCCTCTTAGGCAGAATTCAGGTAGAATCAAATGCTAACATAAACCCAGAGAGATTGAGTAGGAAACTTTTCCTGCGACTGTGTATTAGTGTGGAAACTAGAACCTGTGCTGGCTGGCTCTTCAGTCTAAAAGAGCAGCAATTTCCCACCCACAAAAACATTCTCTTTCATCCACAAACAGCTTGAAGATTAGAACTTTATTATACAGGAACACCAGACTAAAAGAATTTAATTGCTTATTCATCCACACCATCATGTCATCAGTTGTATGACTATTTCCTCTGCATTTATGGGTTGTGTGAGAAAGCAACTCAATTTGTTCATTCACTTAGTATTGATTGATCACCTACAGTGTGCTAAGAACTAGTCCACATGCTAGATCGACTTAAATTATTGATCAATTTGGGGCATCACCAAACAGAAGCATTTCATTTCTTCAAGCAGAGTTGTGCATGAAGATCAAATGAAGATGTTCACCAAATAAGTAAGGGTCTGATCAACCACCCAGACTCAGTAAGAGTCTGCGGTTACTCAGACACTGCCTGAGATTTTCAAGCAAATTATGGTGACTCTTTACTGTCCACCAAGAAACCACTTCTTATCGTTCTGGCCCTGTGTCTTCTATACACACTAAAGGGCTATTAATCCAAAGACATTGCTGAAAAGAATTCATTTTCCAAAGAATAACCTGATTTTCCAAAACCAAATTGCAACTAAAGTTTTCAGCAGAGTGAAAAGAGACGAAGGGCCCAGAAGGAGACAACCAGATCCACTGAGGCACCGAACTTGGAGCCTTTGTCTACTTCTGTGTGCTAAGTTTTACCTTAGCTATATACCCTTCAGCTTTCAACTGGCTTCAATTACCTCTGGCTTTAGCTTCAGAAAACAACAAAGTATTGAAAACTCAATTTTCCCTTCTTCAAACCATGTTACTAGAAAATGTGAAAAGCAAGGCAACAAAGAGCATTTAATCTTTAGGATCTTGCCCCTTGCTGTGACGAAACCACACGGCTTGGCCCACTTCCAAGGCTAGAATTAATGAATGAGCAAGATTCTCTGGGAAAAGCCTTTTACTGCAGCCTGCATAGCCCAGAGAGCCTGCCCGTGGATTGCTCTTGGCAGGTCTGCCTCTGTTTATAATGCATCACCTTCCCTCAGGAACACGCACAGAGAGAAAGGTGCAGCTTTACAAAGGCAAGTTTCCATTTCTTCTCTTTAAAAACAGACTTCAGGAGATTTAATTATGCTGAAACAGAAAAGTCTTATGTCAAAGACAGAAATCAAATGTGTTCATCCACCGTCATTTCTCATCTCTCGAGATTCTGGCGCTTGCTGGTGACTATGGTCCTGGCAGAGCTCAGACCTCAAGCACCCCGTAGCATCAGCCTCACAGATCCTGCCACCCATCCTCATCCCCACAGAAAAGGCAGATCACTGTTAGGAACCCAGCAAAAGCAATGCTAGGCTGCAGTCCTAGGATCAGAGCTTCATCAGGCAAGCCAAGTTAAAAGTTGTTTGGTTTTTATCCTAAGAATCCTCTCCTGATTGCTTCTTTCTCTCTGGCTCCCATGAAGCTGGTGCAGAAAAACAAGCCAAGTGCTGCGCTGTGACATTTGTTGTCTATTGCCACCAAATATCATATCCTTCTTATATGAATGTCACCTCAATTCCCTTCTGGGAGATTCCTCCTTCCCTCTCTAGATACAGCCTTGAATATCCCTGACCACCTCTAGCCTCAGGGCAACGCATGACATAAACTGGGATCACATATGGTCTCTTCCCAAAGTTTTACTCTTCTGCAGAATGAGTGAACAAAATTGAACAGTTATAATTTTCTCTTGAGATTGGGGAGTGTTTTGTGGCTTACCCAGCTCCCGTTGCCCCCAGTGCACACAGACAGCTGTTGTAGCCCCTTGCCTTTCACCCCTTATTTCTGTTCCATGAGCAGCTACGTGGCTTCCAATAAATTCCCTCTTTGCCGAAGTTAACCAGAGTCAGTTTCTCTTACTTGAAACCAAGCAGCTGCATAAAAAGTTCAATTTTAATACATTTAATAAAGCAGAAGAGGAGGAGGAGGTTGTGGATAAGGTGGGGTAGCAGGTGGAGGAGGAGATGGAGATGATGGAGATGGAGGAGGAGGAGGAGAAGGAGGAGGAGATGGAGATGGAGAAGAACAAGGAGATGGAGAAAGAGATAGAGATGGAGATGGAGAAGAAGATGGAGAAGGAGAAGGAGATGGAGATGATGGAGATAGAGATGATGGAGAAGGAGACGGAGATGGAGAAGGAGAAGAAGATGGAGAAGGAGATGGAGATGATGGAGATGAGTTGATGGAGAAGGAGAAGGAGGAGAAGGAGGAGGAGAAGGAGGTGGAGATGATGGAGATGGAGATGATGAAGATGAGATGATGGAGAAGGAGAAGGAGGAGAATAAGGAGAAGGAGGAGGAGAAGAAGGACATGGAGAAGGAGATGGAGAAAGAGAAGGAGGAGATGGAGAAGGAGATGGAGATGGAGATGAAAGGGAAGATGGATAAGGAGAAGCAGATGGAGATGATGGAGAAGGAGAAGTACATGGAGATGGAGATGATGGAGATGATGGAGATTAGATGGAGGAAAAGGAGGAAGAGGAGGAGGAGGAGAAGGAGAAGAAGAAGGAGAAGGAGTAGGAGAAGGAGAAGGAGATGGAGATGATGAAGATGATGGAGATGATGGAGATGGAGACGATGGAGAAGGAGATGGAGATGATGGAGATGGAGACGATGGAGATGATGGAGAAGAAGAAGGAGTAGAAGAAGGAGATGGAGATGGACATGTTGAAGATGATGGAGATGATGGAGAGGAGATGAAGAAGGAGAAGAAGATGGAGATGGAAAAGAAGATGGAGAAGGAGATGGAGATGATGGAGATGATGAAGATGGAGATGATGGAGAAGGAGAAGGAGATGGAGATGGAGACGGAGACGGAGAAGGAGAAGAAGATGGAGATGGAGATGGAGAAGGAGTTGGAGAAGGAGAAGATGGAGATAGAGAAGAAGATACAGAAGGAGATGGAGATGATGGAGAAGGAGAATGAGATGGAGATGATGGAGATGGAAATGACGGAGATGAGAAGATGGAGAAAGAGAAGGAGAAGTAGAAGGAGAAGGAGTTGGAGATGGAGATGATGGAGATGATGGAGAAGGAGATGGAGATGGAGAAAATGGAAATGGAGATGGAGATGGAAAAGGACAAGAAGATGGAGATGGAGAAAAAGAAGGAGATGGAGAAGGAGACGGGACAGAAATGGAGATGGAGATGATGGAAATGATGAGAAGATGGAGATGGTGAAAAAGAAGGAGATGGAGAAGGAGACGGAAATGGAGATGGAGATGATGGAAATGATGAGATGATGGAGATGGAGAAGATGGAGATGGAGATGATGGAGACGGAGCTGATGGAGACTGAGATGATGGAGACCGAGTAGATGGAGGAGATGATCGAGACGAGATGATGGAGACGGAGATGATGGAGACGAGATGATGGAGATGGAGATGATGGAGAAGGAGATGATGGAGCTGGAGATGATGGAGACAGAGGTGATGGAGACGAGATGATGGAGACCGACATGATATAGACGGAGATGATGGAGATGGAGGTGATGGAGAAGAGATGATGTAAACGGAGATAATGGAGACGAGATGATGGAGACCGAGATGATGGAGAACAAGATGATGGGGACAGAGATGATGGAGAGGAGATGATGGAGCCGGAGGTGATGGAGATGATTGAGACGAGATGATGGAGATGAGATGATGGAGCCCGAGATGATAGAGATGATGGAGAAGGAGAAGGAGATGGAGATGATGGAGAAAGAGAAACACATGAATATCATGGAGATGAGATGAAGGAGGAGGAACAGGAGGAGGAGGAGAAGGAGATGGAGAAGAAGAAGGAGAAGGAGATGGAGATGATGGAGATGATAGAGAAGGAGAAGGAGTAGGAGAAGGGGATGGAGAGGGAGAAGGAGGAGGAGGAGGAGGAGATAGAAAAGGAGATGGAGAAGGAGAAGGAGATGGAGATGATAGAGATGATGGAGATGATGGAGAAGGAAAAGTAGATGGAGATGAAGGAGAAGGAGGAAGAGGAGGAGGAGAAGGATATGGAGAAGGTGAACAATAAGGAGATGAAGATGATGGAGATGATGGAGAAGGAGGAGTAGGAGAAGGAGATGGAGATGGAGATGAAGAAGATGATGGAGATGATGGAGAAGGAGATGGAGAAGGAGAAGAAGATGGAGATGGAAAAGAATATGGAGAAGGAGATGGAGATGATGCAGAAGGAGATGATGGAGATGAGATGATGGAGAAGGACAAAAGGAGGAGGGGGGAGAGGGAGATGGAGAAGAAGATGGAGAAGGAGATGGAGATGATGCAGATGGAGATGATGGAGATGAGATGATGGAGAAGGAGGAGGAGAAGGAGGAGGAGGAGCAGGAGGAGAAGATGGAGAAGGAGAAATAGATGGAGAAGGAGAAGGAGTTGGAGATGGAGATGATAGAGATGATGGAGAAGAAGAAGGAGAAGAAGATGGAGATGATGGAGAAGGAGGAGATGGAATTGATGGAGATGAGAGGAAGGAGGAGGAGGAAGAGGGGTAGTAGGAGAAGGAGATGGAGAAGGAGAAGAAGGAAAAGGACATGGAGATGATGAAGACGATGGAGATGGTGGAGATGGAGATGATGGAGATGAAAAGATAGAGAAAGAGAAGGAGAAGTAGAAGGAGAAGGAGACGGAGATGATGGAGATGATGGAAAAGGAGAAGGAGATGGAGATGAAGAAAAAGAAGGAGATAGAGACGGAAATGGAGATGGAGATGATGAAGATGAAGATGATGGAGAAGGAGATGGAGATGATGGAAATGATGAGATGATGGAGACGGAGAACGAGATGGAGATGATGGATATGATGGAGAAGAGAGAAGATGGAGATGGCAATGATGGAGTTGGAGATGATGGAGATGGAGATAATGGACAAGGAGATGATAGAAATGATGGAGAAGGAGATGATGGAGAAGATGTAGATGATGGAGATGATGGACAGGGAGATGATGGAGATGGATATGATGGAGAAAGGAGATGATGGAGAAGGAGATTACGGAGACAGAAATGTTGGAGAATGAGATGATGGAGACTGAGTAGATGGAGGAGATGATGGAGAGGAGATGATGGAGACGAGATGATGAAGATGGAGATGATGGAGACTGACATGATGGAGACAGAGAGGATGGAGATGAAGATGATGGAGACTGAGATGATGAAGACTGACATAATGGAGATGGAGATGATGGAGATGGAGGTGATGGAGACAATGTGATGGAAATGGAGATGATGGAGATGGAGATGATGGAGACTGACATGATGGAGACGGAGGTGATGGAGACAAGATGATGGAGATGGAGATGATGGAGACAGAGATGATGGAGATGATGGAGGTGATGGAGATGATGGAGAAGAAGGAGATGGAGATGATGGAGAAGGAGAAAGATATGAATATCATGGAGATGAGATGAAGGAGAAGGAGGAACTGGAGGAGGAGAAGAAGGAGATGGAGAAGAAGAAGGACAAGGAGATGGAGATGATGGAGATGATGGAGAAAGAGAAGGAGATGGAGATGATGGAGGAGAAAGATATGAATATCATGGAGATGAGATGAAGGAGAAGAAGGAACAGGAGGAATAGGAGAAGGAGATGGAGAAGAAGAAGGAGATGGAGATGATGGAGATGAAGATGATGGAGAAGGAGAAGAAGTAGGAGAAGGAGATGGAGATGATGAAGATGATGGAGATGATGGAGAAGGAGGAGGACATGGAGAAGGAAATGGAGATAAGAGATGATAGAGATGATGGTGAAGGAGAAGGAGTAGGAGAAAAAGATGGAGATGGAGATGATGGAGAAGGAGATGGAGATGATGGAGATAGAGATGAAGGAGATGCAGATGATGAAGATGGAGATGATGGAGATGATGGAGAAGGAAAAGGATATGGAGATGGAGAAGATGAAGAAGGAGAACAAGATGGAGAATGGGATGGAGATGATGGAGATGGAGATGATGCAGATGGAGATGATGCAGATGGAGATGATGGAGATGATGGAGAAGGAGAAGTAGACGGAGACGGAGAAGGAGAAGAAGATGGAGATGGAGAAGGAGTTGGAGAAGGAGAAGATGGAGATAGAGAAGAAGATACAGAAGGAGATGGAGATGATGGAGAAGGAGATGGAGATTATGGAGATGAAGGAGAAGGAGATGGAGATGATGGAGATGGAGATGTTGGAGATGGAGATGATGGAGATGGAGATGATGTTGAAGGAGATGGAGATGATGGAAATGATGAGATGATGGAGACGGAGGACATGGAGATGATGGAGATGATGTAGATGGAGATGATAGAGACTGAGATGATGGAGTTGGAAATGATGGACAAGGAGATGATAGAAATGATGGAGAAGTAGATGATGGAGAAGATGGAGATGATGGACAAGGAGATGATGGAGATGGAGATGATGGAGATGGAGTTGATGGAGACGGAGGTGATGGAGACAGAGATGATGAAGACGAAATGATGGAGACAAGGTGATTGAGACGGAGATGATGAAGACAGAGATGATGGAGATGATTGAGATGAGATAATGGAGACCAAGATTATGGAGAGAGATGATGGAGACGAGATGATGGAGCCCGAGATGATGGAGATGATGGAGATGATGGAGAAGGCGAAGGAGAAGGAGTAGGAGAAAAATATGGAGATGAAGATGATGAAGACGATGGAGATGATAGAGATGGAGATGATGGGGAAGGAAATGGAGATGGAGAAGGAGTTGGAGAAGGAGAAGAAGATGGAGATGGAGAAGAAGATGCAGAAGGAGATGGAGATGATGGAGAAGGATAAGGAGATGGAGATGATGGAGATGATGGAGATGGAATCAATTGAGATGGAGATAATGGAGAAAGAGCAGGAGATGGAGATGATGGAAATGAGGAGATGATGGAGATGGAGAAGATGGAGATGGAGATGATGGAGACGGAGATGATGGAGACGGAGTTGATGGAGCTGCAGATGATGGAGACGGAGCTGATGGAGACTGAGATGGAGACAGAGTAGATGGAGGAGATGATGGGGAGATGATGGAGAAGGAGAGGATGGAGACGAGATGATGGAGATGGAGATGAAGGAGAAGGAGATGATGGAGTTGGAGATGATGGAGACAGAGGTGATGGAGAGGAGATGATGGAGACCAAGATGATGAAGATGGTGATGATGGAGACCGAGATGATGGAGACAGAGATGATGGAGACAGAGATGATGGAGATGGAGATGATGGAGACTGACATGTTGGAGATGGAGGTGATGAGGATGAGATGATGGAACGGAGATGATGGACACCGAGATGAGGGAGAGGAGATGATGGAGCCGGAGACGATGGAGAAGATTGAGACGAGATAATGGAGACGGAGATGATGGAGATGATGGAGATGATGGAGAAGGAGAAGGAGATGGAGATGATGGAGAAGGAGAAAGATATGAATATCATGGAGATGAGATGAAGGAGAAGGAGGAACAAGAAGAGGAGGAGAAGGAGATGGAGATGATGGAGATGATGGAGGTGATGGAGAAGGAGAAGGAAATGGAGATGATGGAGGAGAAAGATATGACTATCATGGAGATGAGACGAAGGAGAAGGAGGAACAGGAGGAGGAGGAGAAGGAGATAGAGAAGAAGAAGGAGATGGAGATGATGGAGATGATGGAGAAGGAGAAGGAGTAGGAGAAGGAGATGGAGGTGGTGAAGATGATGAAGATGATGGAGATGATGGAGAAGGAGAAATATATGAATATGATGGAGATGAGATGAAGAAGGAGGAACAGGAGAAGAAGGAAATGGAGATGATGAAGATGATGGACATGATGGAGATGGAGATGATGGAGGAGATGGAGAAGGAGAAGAAGAAGATGGAGATGGAAAAGAGGATTGAGAAGGAGATGGAGATGATGGAGAATGAGTTGGAGAAGAAGAAGATGGAGATGTTAAAGAAAATGGAGAAGGAGATGGAGATGATGGACAAGGAGAAGGAGATGGAAAAGGAGAAAAATATGGAGAAGGAGATGGAGATTATGGAGAAGGAAAGAGATGGTGATGATGGAGATGGAGATGATGAAGATGGAAATAAAGGAGATGATAGAGATGATGGAGACAGAGATGATGGAGACTGAGATGATAGAGACCAAGTAGATGGAGGAGATGATGGAGACGAGATGATAGAGACGGAGATGATGGAGAAGGAGATGATGGAGCTGGAGATGATGGAGGCGGAGGTGATGGAGACCAAGATGCAGGAGACCGAGATGATGGAGATGGAGATGATGGAGATGGAGATGATGGAGACTGACGTGATGGAGACGGAGATGATGGAGACAGAGGTGATGGAGTCGAGATGATGGAGACGGAGATGATGGAGACAGAGATGATGGAGATGATTGAGATGAGATAATGGAGACTGAGATTATGGAGATGAGATGATGGAGACGAGATGATGGAGCACGAGATGAAGGAGATGATGAAGAAGGCGAAGGAGAAGGAGTAGGAGAAGGAGATGGAGTTGAAGATGATGAAGACGATGGAGATGATGGAGATGGAGATGATGGGGAAGGAAATGGAGATGGAGAAGGAGTTGGAGAAGGAGTTGGAGAAGGAGAAGAGAATGGAGATGGAGAAGAAGATGCAGAAGGAGATGGAGATGATGGAGATGATGGAGATGGAATTGATGGAGATGGAGATAATGGAGAAAGAGCAGGAGATGGAGATGGAGAAGATGGAAATGATGAGATGATGGAGACGGAGAAGGACATGGAGATGGAGATAACGGAGGTGATGGAGTTGGAGATGATGGACAAGGAGATGATAGAAATGAAGGAGATGATGGACAAGGACATGATGGAGATGGATATGGTGGAGATAGGAGATGATGGAGACCGACATGATGGAGACGGAGATGATGGAGACTGAGATGATGGAGATGGAGATGATGGAGAGGAGATGATGGAGCCAGAGATGATGGAGATGATTGAGACGAGATAATGGAGACTGAGATGATGGAGATGAGATGATGGAGATGAGATGATGGAACCAGAGATGATGGAGCCTGAGATGATGGAGATGATGGAGAAGGAGAAGGAGATGGAGATGGAGAATGTGGAAATGGAGATGGAGATGGATAAGGAGATGAAGATGGAGATGAAGAAAAAGAAAGACATGGAGATGGAGACGGAAATGGAGATGGAGATGATGGAGAAGGAGAAGGAGATTGACATGGAGATGATGAAGATAATGGAGATGATGGAGATGGAGATGATGGAGAAGGAGAAGGGGATGGAGAGGGAGAGGTAGGGAGAGGAGGTGATGGAGAAGGAGATGGAGATGATGGAGATAGAGATGATGGAGATGAAGATGATCCAGATTGAGATGATGGAGATGATGGAAATGATGGAGAAGTAGGAGATGGAGATGGTGAAGGAGATGGAGATGATGCAGATGGAATGATGGAGATGAGATGATGGAGAAGGACAAGGAGGAGAAGGAGGAGGAGGAGAAGAAGGAGAAGAGGGGGAAGGAGATGGAGAAGAAGATGCAGACGGATATGATGGAGATGGAGATGATGGAGAAGGAGGAGGAGATGGAGATGATAGAGATGATGTAGAAGAAGAAAGAGAAGCAGATGGAGATGATGGAGAAGGAAAAGGAGATGGAGATGATGGAGATGATGAAGATGATGGAGTTGATGGAGATGGAGTTAATAGAGAAGGAGAGGGCGGTGGAGATGATGGAAATGATGAGATGATGGAGATGGGGAAGAAAATGATGGAGAAGGAGATGATGAAGATGGCGATGATGGAGTCAAAGATGATGGAGATGGAGATGATGGACAAGGAGATGATAGAAATGATGGAGAAGGAATTGATGGAGAAGGTGGATATGATCGACCAGCAGATGATAGAGATGATGGACAAGGAGATGATGGAGATGGATAGGATGGAGATAGTAGATGATGGAAAAGGAGAAGATGGAGACAGAGATGATGGAGACTGAGATGATGGAGACCCAGTAGATGGAGGAGATGATGGAGACGAGATGATGGACAATAGAAGATGGAGCTGGAGATGATGGAGATGGAGGTGATGGAGACCGAGATGAGGGAGACTGAGATGATGGAGACAGAGACGAAGGAGACCAAGATGATGGAGACCGAGATAATGGAGATGGAGATGATGGAGACGGAGATGATGGAGACCGACATGATGGAGAAGGAGACGATGGAGACGGAGGTGATGGAGACGAGATGATGGAGATGGAGATGATGAAGACAGAGATGATGGAGATGATTGAGATGACATAATGGAGACCGAGATTATGGAGAAAGATGACGGAGACGAGATGATGGAGCCAGAAATGATGGAGCCCGAGATGATGGAGATGATGGAGATGATGGAGAAGGCGAAGGAGAAGGAGTAGGAGAAGGAGATGGAGATGAAGATGATGAAGATGATGGAGATGATGGAGATGATGGGGAAGGAAATGGAGATGGAGAAGAAGTTGGAGAAGGAAAAGAAGATGGAGATGGAGAAGAAGTTGCAGAAGTAGATGGAGATGATAGAGAAGGAAAAGGAGTTGGAGATGATGGAGATGGCAATTGTTGGAGATGGAGATGATGGAAATGATGAGATGATGGAGATGGAGAAGGACATGGAGATGGAGATGATGGAGATGATGGAGAAGGAGATAATGGAGATGGCGATGATGGAGTTGGAGATGATGGAAATGATGAGATGATGGAGACGGAGAAGATGGAGATGGAGATGATGGAGATGGAGATGATGGAGACTGAGATGATGGAGACCGAGTAGATGGAGGAGATTATGGAGATGAGATGATGGAGAAGGAGATGATGGACACGAGATGATGGAGATGAAGGAGAAGGAGATGATGGAACTGGAGATGATGGAGACAGAGGTGATGGAGATGAAGATGATGGAGACCAAGATGATGGAGACAGACATGATGGAGATGATGGAGACCAACAAGATGGAGACGGAGATGTTGGAGACGGAGGTGATGGAGATGAGAAAATGGAACGGAGATGATGGAGACAGAGATGATGGAGACCGAGATGATGGAGAGGAAATGATGGAGCCAGAGATGATGGAGATGATTAAGGCGAGATAATGGAGACTGAGATGATGCAGATGATGGAGAAGGAGATGGAGATGGAGATGATGGAGAGGAGGGAGAAGGAGAAGGAGATGGGGATGATGGAGATAGAGATGATGGAGATGGACATGATGAAGATGGAGATGATTGAGATGATGGAAATGATGGAGAAGAGGGAGATGGAGATGGAGAAGGAGATGGAGAGTGAGAAGAAGATGGAAATGGAGAAGAAGATGGAGAAGGAGATGGAGATGGTTTAGATGGAGATGATGGAGATGAGATGATGGAGAAGGACAAGGAGGAGAAGGAAGAGGAGGAGAAGAAGGAGAAGAGGGGGAAGGAGATGGAGAAGATGGAGAAGGAGATGGAGATGCAGGAGATGGAGGAGGAGGAAGAGCAGGAGGAGATGGAGAAGGAGAAAGAGATGGAGAAGGAGAAGGAGATGGAGAAGATAGAGATGATGGAGAAAGAGATGGAGATGATGGAGAAGGAGAAGAAGATGGAGATGATGGAGATGAGATAAAGGAGAAGGAGGAGGAGGAAGAGCAGGAGTAAGAGAAGGATATGGAGAAGGAGGAGAAGAAGGAAAAGGAGATGGAGATGATGGAGAAGGAGAAGAAGTAGGATAAGGAAATGGAGATGGAGTTGATGAAGATGATGGAGATGATGGAGATTGAGTTCAGGGAGAAGGAGCTAGAGAAGGAGAAGATGGTGTTGGAAAAGAAGTGGGAAGAGGAGATGGAGATGATGGAGAAGGAGATGGAGATGGAGAGGATGCAGATGAGGGAGAAGGAGAAAGATATGAATATCATGGAGATGAGACGAAGGAGAAGGAGGAACAGGAGGAGGAGGACAAGGAGATGGAGAAGAAGAAGGAGATGGAGATGATGGAGACGATAGAGATGATGGAGAAGGAAAAGGAGTAGGAGAAGTAGATGGAGATGATGAAGATGATGGAGATGATGGAGACTGACATGATGGAGACGGAGATGATGGAGATGGAGGTGATGGAGACGAGATGATGGAAAGGAGATGATGGAGATGAGATGATGGAGACCGAGATGATGGAGACTGAGATGATGGAGACCGAGATGATGGAGAGGAGAAGACGGAGCCAGAGATGATGGAGATGATTGAGACGAGATAATGGAGACCAAGATGATCGAGATGAGATGATGGAACCGAGATGATGGAGAAGATGGAGATGATGGATATGATGGAGAAGGCTAAGGAGATGGAGATGATGGAGAAGGAGAAAGGTATGAATATCATGGAGATGAGATGAAGGAGAAGGAGGAACAGGAGGAGAAGGAGATGGAGATGATGAAGATGATGGAGATGGCGATGATGGAGAAGGAGATGGAGAAGGAGAAGAAGAAGATGGAGGTGGAAAAGAGGATCGAGAATGAGATGGAGATGATGGAGAAGAAGTTGGAGAAGAAGAACATGGAGGTGGAAAAGAAAATGGAGAAGGAGATGGAGATGATGGAGAAGGACAAGGAGATGGAGATGATGGAGTTAGAGATGATGGAGATGGAGATGATGAAGATGGAGATGATGGAGATGATAGAGATGATGGAGATGATGGAGGAGAAGGAGATGGAGATGGAGAAGGAGAACAAAATGGAGAAGGAGAAGGAGATGATGGAGATGGAGATGATGCAAATGGAGATGATGGAGATGAGATGATGGAGAAGGAGGAGGAGGAGCAGGAGGAGAAGTTGGAGAAGGAGAAAGAGATGGAAAAGGAGAAGGAGTTGGAGATGGAGATGATAGAGTTGATGGAGAAGAGGAGAAGCAGATGGAGTTGATGGAGAAGGAGATGGAGATGATGGAGATGAGATGAAGGAGAAGGAGGAAGAGGAAGAGGAGGAGTACGAGAAGGAGAGGGAGGAGAAGAAGGAAAAGGAGATGGAGATGATAGAGATGATGGAGAAGGAGAAGGAGTAGGAGAAGCAGATGGAGATGATGAAGACGATCGAGACGATGGAGATGATGGAGAAGGAGATGGAGATGGAGAAGAACACACAGGAGGTGGAGATGATGGAGAAGGAGATGGAGATGAAGGAGATGATGGAGATAGAGACTATGGAGATAAGGGAGAAGGAGAAAGAGATGGAGATGGAGATGATGGAGATGGAAATGATGGAGATGAGAAGATAGAGAAAGAGAAGGAGAAGTAGAAGGAGAAGATGGAGATGATGGAGAAAGAGAAGGAGATGGAGAGGGAGAATATGGAAATGGAGATGGAGATGGATAAGGAGAAGAAGATGGAGAAGAAAAATAAGAAGGAGATGGAGATGATGGAAATGATGAGATGATGGAGATGGGGAAGGAGATGGTGGAGAAGGAGATGATGGAGATGGCGATGATGGAGTTTAAGATGATCTAGATGGAGATGGTGGAGAAGGAGATGATAGAAATGATGGAGAAGGAATTGATGGAGAAGATGGAGATGATGGACAAGGAGATGATGGAGATGGATATGATGGAGATAGGAGATGATGAAAAAGGAGATGATGGAGACAGAGATAATGGAGACTGAGATGATGGAGAGCAAGTAGATGGAGGAGATGATGTAGACGAATGATAGAGATGGAGATGATGGAGAAGGAGATGATGGAGCTGGAGATGATGGAGACGGAGGTGATGGAGACGGAGATGCGGGAAACCGAGATGATGGAGAC
>CAUYRH010029807.1:0-24571 GCA_963574655.1 Perodicticus potto
AGGCCTAGGAAATTCACAAGAAACTGACCTAGGCATAGGAAATGGGGGTCCCACATTTAGTCCCAAGTGTAAAGTGAAGGAGACACCAAGGCACAGGTGTCTCCTCAGCAGTTGTCCAGCCTTTTTGGCTATTGGAGCCTCTGGTGGGCGTTGTAGGTCCCCCTCCTTGACTGTCATCCAGCCCACTGGCTCTTCAGCTGGCTGCCACAGCGGCATAGTAAACTTTCAACAGATTTGTTGAAAGACCTTCCAGGCCTGAGAACTTAAAGTCACATACGTATACTTTATTTCATCATACTTTCTAGAAATACTTCTTCACATTCTAATGGAATGGCATTGCATAAACTCTTAGAACAACAGTTCTTTGTGGCCAGCTGAAGCTTATTAAACCCAGCAGGGACCATTTGCCTCTGCCTTCAGTCCCTAGTCACAGAGTGCTTTATCCAAGAACACCTTAGAAGATTTTGCAGCTATTACATCTTATTAGAGGAACATCTTCACAGTCTGCCAAGAGAGTCATAAAGTTTAGTAATTTCTGAGAAAATGTCATAAAAATCCAGTAAGACGGTAAGGCTCAGAGCCTGAGACTCCTTAAGAAATGAGTAAGTGCACCGGCTAAAGAAAGCTATGTCATCACGGAAAACACACCCTGCCAAAACCTAAAGCTTTCAGGGCTTGCAAACAGCTGGCTCCCTATTTCTGGCTTGAGCTCTGCAATGACACAGACAGGCATGAGTTCACTGCCTGGAATCCCTTGAGGTCATTTCCCTTTAGAAAAGAGCCCCTTTGAAGGTAGTCAAAACAAAAGCAGCACTAATCCCATTATTGATTCCCCAGTTCAATTCAACCAGCATTAGTGAATGCCTTCTCCATGCCAGGCGTTAAAGGACTCAAACATGACTAAGACAAGCTTCCTGCGACAGAATACCTCATAGTCTGCTGGGGTGTCCAAGCTTTTTTTTCTCTGTAGCAAACTGGAAGACTTAGAGTTGCCTTGGGTCACACATTAAATACACAATCACTCACGAAAACTGATGAGCAAAAGAAAAAGTTTGTGCATATTCCTGGAAATATCTGACACCACCGATAAGCCAAACAATCCTCAAATAATCATCATGTGGCCACAGGTTGGACACCTCTTAGGGAAAGATGCAAATCATCTCAATCTATGACCTTCCCCAGCCACCACCAGGGGGCATCATCTCTCCCTGGAGGTCTAGGACAGCCTCCTGAATTGGCTCTCTGCTTCCACTCTTAAAGCCTTCTGTAACGCATTCTCCACAGGGCAACCAGAGATCTTTGTAAAATCCAGTGATCTTTGTAAAATGCAAGTGTAATTACATTTTACAATTGTTCCCAGTACATTTAGGCAATGGGTCTGGCCTCAGCATGTGATCTGACCCTTGAACACCTGCTGGCAAGGCAAGAATCAGATTGAAAAGATGGGAAACTCCCATACCAAGCCCAGCCCTGTGAATGGCCACATCCTCAGTGGGTAAACTAAAAGAAAACTTTTGCCTTGGTTAGGGCACCGGCCATATGCTCTGGGCTGATGGGCTCAAACCCACCCCAGCCTGCTAAACAACAACAAAGAAATAGCCAGCCATTGCAGCAGGCATGTGTAGTCCCAGCTTCTAGGGAGGTTGAAGCAAGAGAATTGCAAGAGAAACTCTTGCATCGAAGAGTTTAAGGTTGCTGTGAGCTATGACGCCGCGGTACTCTACCAAGGGCGACAAAGTGAGACTCTGTCTCAATTTTTTAAAAAGGGGGGGAAGGCAAAATAAAAGCAAAAAGGTCTACTCTCGGAATGTCTAAGCATAATGTCTTCCTGATGAAATCTGCAGCCAGAACTCATACTATGCCTATAACCTAAAAAGTCTAACACCAAAAAATGTAAATGTTCCATGTTCGTAGAGTCTCTAAGTCATCGGCACAAGATGAAGAACCTCACTTTAAAATCAGGCCTAAACGAATTATCATAGACTAAAGTTCCACGGAGCATGGGCTCACCACACACACAGATACACAAAGTCTAGCATCTAAATCAGAACTCCAAAAAGAGATGAGAAAGTTTGCATGAGAGACAATGTTAAAAGAGAAAATGGATGAGAACTTTCCAAAACTGATAAAAGATACCAACCTCAGGGCGGTGCCTGTGGCTCAAAGGAGTAGGGTGCTGGCCCCATATACTGGAGGCGGCGAGTTCAAACCCGGCCCTGGCCAAAAATTGCAAAAAAAAAAAAAAAGAAAAAAAGATACTCACCTCAGAGACAAGAATCCAAACAAATCTTAAGCAGAAATCACAAAAGCATCCAGAAAGACACTTTACTAGCAAAATGAAAAGACTGAAAGCTGACTTCTCAATAGCAAAAATGGAAATAAGAAAACAATGGCATATCTTCAAAGTGCTGAGATCATGTAACTATGACTTAGAATTCTATAAATAGCAACACTGTTTTTCAAGAATGAGGAGAAAATGAAGGCAATTTTGAACAAATAAAAGCTGACAGAGTTTGTTACAAATAGCATCTCACTAACTGAATATCTAAAAGATTACTTTCAGAAGGAAAAAATATGATCCCAGAAGGAAGGTTTGGGTTGCAAAATAGAATAAGCAAAGAAAATGGCAAATGTGGCCAGGCATGGTGGTGCAAAGCTATATTCTAGCACTTTGGGAGGGTGAGGCAGGAGTTCAACATAACGAGACTCCAACTCCAAAAAATGTAGAAAAAATATCTGGCATGGTAGTGCACACCTATAGTCCTGGCCAACTGGAAGGCTGAAGCAGGAAGGTTGCTTGAGCCCAGGAATTTGAAGTTATAGTGAGCTATGATTATGCCACTGCATCCCAGCCTGGGCAACAGAACCAGACCCTGTCTCAAAAACAGCAACAACAAAACAAAAAAAGAAAGAAAGAAAGAAAGAAAATTACAAACATAGGTAAATCTAAAAGACTCTAAGACAACATAAAATAATAATAATGTGTAATTGAAGAAGTTACAAAAGCATAAAATAAGATAGAACTAAAACACAATAGAACCTCTGTAAGTTGACCACCCATGGGACTGTAACAAACTGGTCAACGTACGGAGGAGGTCAACTTAAGGAACCAGGCCTACTGTACTGATATGTACATGTGGTGCCTGTCCAGTCTATGGAAAGTAGGTCAACATAGGGAGGTCAATGTAGCGAGGTGGTCAACTATGAAGGTTTCACTGCATTGGGAAAAAGCATAGAGGTCAGAGGGATGTGTTCAAAAGCATCCTTAAATCCTCTCATTGTTAAGAAGAGAAAAAAGATACTAACTTTAGACTTTGTGAAATTATACGCACGTATTAAATTTCCCAGAGTAATCAGCAGAAGAACAAAAATAGAAGGCATAACTTCCAGACTAGAACAGAGAGAAATAGAAAATGAAAAAAATAATAATAAATTTAAAAAAATAAGAAATCCACAATCATAGAGGGAAACATGAACATTAACTCTTCAATTAATAGATTAGACAGAAAATTGGGACTATAAAACTTAAATATGCAGGCTCGGCACCCATAGCACAGTGGTTAGGATGCTGGCCATGTGCACTGAGGGTGGTGGGTTTGATCCTGGCCCCAGGCCAGCTAAACAACAATGACAACTGTAACAAAAAATAGTCAGGCATTGTGGCAGACGCCTGTAGTCCCAGCTTCTTGGGAGGCTGAGGCAAAAGAATCACTTAAGCCTAAGAGTTGGAAGTTACCATAAACTATGATGCCACAGCACTCTACCAAGGGTGACATAGTAAGATTCTGTCTCCATAAAAACCCCAAAATTGGGCGGCGCCTGTGGCTCAGTGAGTAGGGCGCTGGCCCCATATACTAAAGGTGGTGGGTTCAAACCCAGCCCCGGCCAAACTGCAACAAAAAATAGGCAGGCATTGTGGCGGTCACCTGTAGTCCCAGCTACTCAGGAGGCTGAGGCAAGAGAATCGCCTAAGCCCAAACGTTGGAGGTTGCTGTGAGCTGTGATGCCATGGCACTCTACCGAGGACAAGAAAGTGAGACTCTGTCTCTAGAAAAAAAAAAAAATTATATAATGCAATTTGTAAGTTCATCTAATATACATACATAAAAATTAATTTCAACAACTGGAGAATGCACATTGTTTTCAAGCACACATGGAGCATTTTGCAAAAACTGAACTTATTGGACCACAAAGCAAAAAAATTGCAAAAAAACTAAGGCAGGGAAGAAGGATACAGCATAGCAGGAAGGAAAGAAAGAAGTAAAGGAAGAAAGACCATCTAACTACAGTGCAAGTAAGTTAGAAATTAATAACAAAAATAAATAAAAATACCTCATTTGCTTAGAAATTTTTAAATAATAAACAAATCTAAATAACCCATGGGCCAAAAAAAAAAACTCTTCATGAAAATGTTAACTACAGGTGATTTTCAAAATATTGCATAATAAAACTCATGGGTGTAGCTAAAGTAGCAGTTAGAGGCAAGTTTGTAGTCTTGAACACTTTTATTAGCAAAGCATCTAACTTAATGTGGGAGATGAATAATAAACTTCAAAAAGTAGCAGAAAAGAGGCTCAGCACCCGTAGCACAGTGATTACAGCACCAGCTACACACACTGAGGGTGGGGGGTTCGAACCCGGCCCTGGGCTAGCCAAACACCTGAAACAACAACAAAAACAAAAAATAGCCAGGCCTTGTGACAAACACCTGCAGTCCCAGCAGCTGGGGAGGCTGAGGCAAGAGAATCGCTTGAGCCCAAGAGTTGGAGGCTGCTGTGAGCTGTGATGCCACAGCACTCTACCGAGGGCAACATAGTAAGACTCTGTCTCAAAAAAAAAGAAGGAAAAAAGTAGCAAGAAAGAAACAAAGAACAGAAAGCTATGTAATAGAAAAAAAAAAGATGATCAATAAAGTAAAAAATTGCTTTTTTGAAAAAGCTAATCATGGCCCAGCCCATATAGCTGATGCCACACATCAGCCCATGTAGCTGATGCCTATAATCGTAGCACTTTAGGAGGCCGAGGCGGAAGAATCATTTGAGGCCAAGAGTTCAAGATAAGCCTGAACCAGACTGAGACCCATCTTCTCCAAAACAGAAAAATTAGCCAGGCATGGTGGTGTGCACCTGCAGTCCCAGTTTCTCAGGAGACTCAGCAGGAGGATTACTTGAGCCTAGGAGTTGGCGGTTGCTGTGATCCATGGTCACGTCACTGCATTCTAGCCCAGGCAACACAGTGAGACCCTGTCTAAAAAACGTTAAAAAATCTAATCATATCGAGAGAGACAGATAGATATAGATATATAAAAAATACTCTAAGTGACAAAGTAAGGAGACTTAGCCTAGCCTATATGTGTGGGAGTCAGGGGAAACTTGTAGAAAAGATGAACCATGAGCTGACTCTTAAAGGATGTGTAAAAAGTTTCCAAAGAAAGGGAAGGAGAGTTCCAAAGAGAAAGAAAAACATGAACAAAGGTGGAGAACAATGATACAGCATGAAGGCTCGAGAAAATCACATGTAGTGTAGTGTCAACAGCACATAAAATTCAAAGCAAGAATACGGGAAGTAAGTCTAGAGAAGTTTAGAGCCAGATGTCAATTAGAAAAAAAAAACCTGAGTCTTCACTATATTAGGCATTTTAGGCTAAGTGCTTTACATTACTATATTTTTTTTTATGCTGGCCACAAAAAACTCCATGAAGAATGGTTATATTATGCCCATTTTAGAGATAAATAAACTGAAGCTCCAAGTAAAATACGCCATAAGTTTCATAGTGAGTTGTTTCAAACCCCTATCCACAAGGGTCCAAACCCATGCTGTCCCCCACCGTGACATACTGCATCACAGGTCACGGAAAACTTCACATGGACCCTTCATGAGGAATCTGAACGTTATTCTTCAGATAAATTTCAAAATTCCTCCCACCCCCCAAAAAAACCCAAATTCATTCTTATGAAGAAAGTCTGGTGTGCTGTTACAGCTGCAACCAGACAGTAGACCACTTCGTGCAATCAGAACACATGTCATTGTCAGCTCCCAGAGTCCAAGGAGTCTGTACAGCAGTGACAAGCAAAATCACAATGCAGGATTAGTGAGTGACGCTGAACTTTTCATTCCCTGAAGCATGTTTCCAGTGACTACTTAGGAAACCAGGACTGTTCAATGACAAGAACAGGATGAGCATGTGACGTTTTTTAACAGCTTTATTGAAATATAATTCACATCCCATACAATTCACCTTGTGTACAATGTCGGTGGTTTTTAGGACATTCACAGACTTGCGCCACTAACACCAGTCAATTTTAGGACATTTCTCATCACCCCAGAGAGTGCCTACCTGCAGTCACTCTCCTCACTTCCCACACCAAAATCCTCGCGCACCCCAACTCTAAGCAATCACTAACTTACTGTCGTCTCTCGAGAGTTCTGTATGCTGAATGTCGCACATAAATGAAATTCACACATATATATTTGGTCTTTTGTGCCTGGCTTTTTTCACTTAGCATAATGTTGTCAAGGTTTAGCCATGTCGGAGCCGGGGTCAGAACTGCATTCCTGTTTACAGCCAAACATTATTCCCCTGACTGGATATACCACATTTTATTGATGAACATTTGGATTATCCCCACTTTTTGGCTATTGCAAATAATGCTATTATGAACACAGTGTACAAGGTTTTGTGTAGACATACGTCTTCATTTCTCTCGGTTATATATATCAGCAGTGAATTGCTGGGATGTGGTAATTCCATGTTTAACATTTGAGGAACTGCCAAGCTGTTTTTCAAGGTGGATGTAACATTTTACCTTCCCACCAACAGTGTTTGAGGGTTTCAATGTCTCCACACTCTCATCAGCACATACTCTCTGTTTTATTTGTCATAGATATCTTAGCAGGTATGGAGAGGTACTCGTAGATTTGATTTTCATTTGCCTGACAATTAAAGATGGCATATGACATTTTAATATAACTCTTAATATATTCCTTTTTGTTTTACACCAGAGATTGTTTGACATAACCTAAGAAATAACCTATTAAAATGTTCACTGGCTGTATTGCCCAAGTGTATGTGAAATGCTTAATCCTTGCCCTATGAGTAGATGATTTGGGATAAGATAAGGAGTTAGAGGTAGAAAGAAGGTCAAGGATGGAGAGAAAGTCAAGCACGTCTTCTGAATACATTATTTGTGAATTAAAAAGACTGACTTCACATCTTCCTATAGCTGTTTTAATTTAGGCATAATGGCTACCCCAAAATAGTCTTATCAAAATGCCCTGATTTAAACTATGCACTGATGATTAGAATTAAGTATTTCATGAAGATAGGACCCATTGACTAGAGAAGATTCATTTGCTTCACTCCCTTCTCCAATATTTGTCATTCTATCCTTCAAAAGCTAAGTACCTATAGGAAACGTCACACATTAAGAATTGAATATAGGGTGGCACCTGTGGCTCAGTGAGTAGGGCGCTGGCCCCATATACCCAGGGTGGTGAATTTGAACCTGGCCCCAGCCAAACTGCAACAAAAAAATAGCCGGGCGTTGTGGCGGGCGCCTGTGGTCCCAGCTACTCGGGAGGCTGAGGCAAGAAAATCGCCTAAGCCCAAGAGCTGGAGGTTGCTGTGAGCTGTGATGCCACAGCGCTCTACTGAGGGCGACAAAGTGAGACTCTGTCTCTAAAAAAAACAAAAAAAAAGAATTGACTATAAACTGCTAAAACTCTTTTGGAAAGAAATTTGGCAATGTATTCCTTAAGTATTAAAATGCACATGCCCTGTGACCCAATCATTTCATTTTTATAAAGTTATCTTAAAAAATAATGTGAAATATAGGAAAGAATCATTCCAGAATAATTTTTAAGAACGGAATCAGTCTAAACATTTAATAACAGGAAAATAGATAATGAAATATATCCCCCTGAATGAGATATATTGTAGCAATTAAAATGACATTTACGAAAAGTTGTACAGTTAAGGAAAAATGTTTAAATTATAATGTGGGCATTAATTTTAATGGCATAATAAAATTATATCAGCTTTGTACTACTTAAAACACAAAAATATTTTCCCAGAAGACATATTGAAAAGAAATTCTTCAAAGAGAAAACAGTCATTGCATCTCAGTGGTGGGACTATAAATGTGTTTTCAGATACATTTTCTATATTTTTAATATTTTAAGCAATGTATAAGGATTATTTATATAAGTGAGAAATGTGCTTTTTAAATAAAAATAACGCCCAGGCTCAAAGCCCAGTCCTGCACTGAAGTGCTTACACAGACACTGACTTGACGGTCTTATTTCTAAGGGGCCAGGAACCACACTCTCTTCAGAGGGGCCAACAGTCCACTGGAATAAGACCCAGCCTAACAGCCTCCAGCCAGCTCTAGTTCTAAGCCGAATGTCTCTTAACAGAGCAAACTTTGACTGTATCCTGGCCTTGCCACACACATTATCTGTGTGATTAAAATGGGACAGAAACACCATGCATATCATGGCACACCACGAGACAGAACTAGTAAGTAGTGGGGATTCGTATTCAAATCTAACCCTAGATGGCACTGACATCTGTAAACCAGAAAGCTGCCCTACTTACTGCTCAGAGGAAAAGTCAGGTTATATAAGCCCATGTTGCAGTTCACATACAGCATCCAATTCCATGGAAATGTAAGACTCTAAGGCTCTATCTGCATGCAGCCCATAAACCTACTAGATGCTTCATAGCACCTGAAGTAGAAGTGTGTTTCTACGGCGTCTCAGTTAACAAGTCACCAGGAATGACGGACTGCTTTTAGCAAATGGGAAGAAAAAAATTTTTTAGTCATAATAATGTAGAGACCATGAGAGGCAAATGATTTATCTGTTAGATGTTTAAATAAACAACAGGGAAAAATATTTACAACACATACAAAATAAAAAGTAACTATCCATAATATTTATAAACCAATAATAAAAAATAAATAAACATTAAAAAGTCCAAAAGATGAATGAACAAAAAATACATTCAGTCATTTCACGGATGAAGCAATACAAATGACCAATAAACTTGTTGACAATTGGAGAAATGTAAATTAGAAAAACATATGTTTACCTATCAGTTTGGCAAAGATTTAGAAGACAATTAGTATACAGTGTTGAAGTGGGTATGAGAAGGCAAGTAATATACAGTGTTGGAGTGGGTATGAGAAAGGCGAGTAATATACAGTGTTGGAGTGGACATGAGAAAGGCGAGTAATATACAATGTTGGAGTGGATATGAGAAGTCTCTGAGACATCAACAGTCTCAAACCCTGCTGATGGCAATGTGATAATAACTATCAGAACACAGAATGCTTCTATATCCTCAACACAACCATCCCTAGGAATTTATCCTACAGAAGCATTTGCACAAATACATACTTAAAATGTCTGAACAATGATGTTTACTGTACCATTTTTTGTAATAGAAGAAAAAAACATGGAAAACCCATCAATAAACTGCAGCACATCCGCAAAATGGACTATTAGGTGATTAAAAGGAAACAAATCTGCACGTGCTAAGAACATAGAATGGTGTCCACAAGGTACTGCTGACAAAGCACTTGCCAAACACCAGAAAGATGGTGTATGTGCTGCATTTTTAAAATCAAATTAAAAAACATGCTTACTTATGTGTAAATACAATATACACATGATTTATGTCCTGCTGGTCATGAGCACAGTTTATCAAACAGGGTGAGTCTCCTATTTCACCCTCAAGGTCAGGCTGGACATCCCCAGCCCCTCTGAGGTTAGTTATGGCCATGGAACTTGCTCTGCTGAAGGGAATGTGAGTAGATGTGACGTGTCACTTCTGGGTAGAAGTTTTAAAAGTCAGTGCAAATTTACCACATGCCTAACCCCTCAGTAACTCAGGGAAACAGGGACCATAGGGGAAGCCTGGGTCTCTGAATAACCAAGGTGATGAGGTCCCTGTCCCCCAATTCCTTCTGAACCAATGATGTTAGCAAGAAATAAACTTTTATTTTATTAAGCCATTGCTATTTTGTGGTTCTTGTTACATTCCAAAAGTCTCCATATATAGGAAAAATTGCATAACAAATATCTTGGACTGTATTCACCATGAAAGGGGGAAAAAACTTTGTGTGTGTGTAGAGAGAGGTGGCCAACATGTAGAGAACATTTTGTAAATATTCTGTAAAATTTCATAAAGAATGATTTGTAAATAAAGGCACACTTAGCTACAATTTCCCCAATTTCTCTATGTATGCTGACTTTTTAATAAAGAACATCCTTTTTAGCACAACTTAGCCATCCTGATACAAGAAAAAGAAAAATTCTGGGAAGATACACACAAAGTGTAACCCTCGTGTTACCACTAAGGAGTAGAATTAGAAGGAAAGAGGGGAAAAGAAGGCTTTGGAGGGTGGGGATTTTCACTTTTTATTTTATATGCTCGGGAATTGTATACATTTTTATAAGCACACACTGTTTCTGGAATTTCAACAAAGGTATTTGTAAATAATCTAAGATGTCTCCAAAAGTGCCCACTGTTGTCTTTAAAAATTCCAATAAACCACAGTTCTGAAAGATGAGAAATCAAATCTCTCTATGAGTATAAAGAACAAAATATAAAAACTGGCCTTTCTAAGAGTTGTAGGCAGAGGTCCTAAAGGACTTACTCAAAAAGTAAAACTATACCCAGGGAAGACTTCACAGAAGGGAAAATGCTTTCTTCTGGCTTCATTAAGGCTGAGAAGGTTTTATTCCGATGATAGAGAGGCAGATGGGAGAAGAGAAGGATCTGCCAGAATCGTCTGCTAGGACTTACTAAGCATCTATAAACATTATTAAATAATGGTTCAAACACACCCCGGGAAACAAATGTGTACACGAATGGAAGCAGAGGCAGCTGTCAAGGCAAGGCGCAATTTGACGTGAGGAGGCAGAGATGTTAGTACACCTGGAATGGGGAAACACGATCAGTGTCCTCTCTAGGAAAACAACAACCTTTGTGGAATACTCTGAGGGATGTCTCAGCTTCAGAAGAGCAGCCATAAGGGAAGGCGCTCGAGACCAATCACAGGAATAGCAAGCTTATTTGCCTGCTCATACCGTCACTTTTTTGGTTACAAAATTTAATTAAAATATCATAGACGTCCATCAGAGGGAGAGCTAAACCAACATGGATTCTTAAAGTCCCAGGCATTTTAAAGATTGTCTGGCTTAATCCTCACAACAACCCTAGCAAGTACTGTATGCTCATTCTGAGAGATGAGGAAACTGCGGCGACACAGAGCCGTTACGGGACACAGCCACCACCCAAACCCAAACCCACGTCTGGCCCTGGTCCTTCCAGGCCCACTGAGAGGGCTGCCGAGGGATGAAAGGAAGGAACAAAGGAATCAGCCCAGGAAATTCGTCCCTCCTCCACACAGCTGATGGGAATGTTCATGTACAACAACCTCAGACCGCCTCAACCTGTGAAACAGTCACCTCATTTGTTTTCTGAATCCCAAGTCAAGATATTGATGTCACTCAAATTGAGAAAATGAGTTTCCCATGGTGACTTACATAATTAACACACCAAAGTATGAGATAGGCACCAAATCCTGAATGGAAACTTTAAAATACTTAAGTAAACTCTCGAAACTTTAAAAGTATAATAGATTTAAAAAGAAAAAAATCTCTGAGTCAGCATTATTTAAAAAGTTTTAAACCTAGACAACATCAAGTGGATATTCACCCAAAATGTAACTGTCCCATATCCCACAGCCATCTTTGTGTGTTTTTGTTATCTGCTGTGTCCCAAGTGCCCAAGTGCAACCTGGCACAAAGTAGGTTTTTCCCCTATTTAAAAAAAAATAAATCAAATAACCAGTGTCTGTAATTACCCAATAGAAGGAAAAGTAATCAACATGAACTGAATACCTACAGTGTGCTATGCATTGGGTTAAGGCAATTTATTTACATTCCTTCATTTAATCTCCCAAAAGTTCTGCAAGATAGGTATCACTAGCCCACTGTCACAGCTGAAGAAATTGAGGATCAGAGAGATTCAGTATTTAGTACACATTTAACACACAGCAATCAGAGGCAAGAATTTTAACCCACATCTGTCTAATTTCAAAGCCTGTGCTAACTCCAGAACATAACACTTCCCCTTTAGAGAAGGCACTTAAACAGTGGCCGGCTACTTTTACAATATGTTCTTTGCAAGGAATAGATTTAAAAGAAAATTGGAACGTACGATTTAATTTTTACATTCAAATTCTGATACAAAGCCAGAATCCAAACACTACCAAAACAGAGGTGGGATACACAGTGCATGCTTTGTAACAAGCTATTCCATGTACTGTATTGTTCAAATAACAGTGGTAGTGAATTATGACTTTTATGTTATGACAAGTCTAACTTGCAAAGGAAAAATTCCAATGGATTAGATGTTAAAATCACACGTCTGTTGAAGGAGAACATTTGATGGAGTAGGGCATAGACTGTTCTTAAATATAATGCCGTTTCCAAAAATAGGAAGTAAATTGCAACGACTATCATTGAAACTAGAAAGGGAGGGATGGTTAAAATTTTTCATTTTAAACTCTTCCTTCTTCCAGAAGGAATCTGAGATGAAGGGATTCAAATAGCAGGCTCACATTCCACGGGGGAGTAAGGCGACGTCTTCTCCGTGGGCAGCAGCAAGATGGGATTCGGGAGGCACAGACACGAAGTGCTGCCTCTGCCAAGCAGGACAGATTTCAATGTGTTTTATTTTAAGTCCTATCTGCATTATTGCCCTACTGGTTCTGAGCGACTTCACTGTCACTGAGATGGGTCAGATAAGGAATAGGAGGGTTAAGAAGCGGATAATTATAAAACACAGACTAAAAGTGGGCTTCCGAACAAGACAGCCTGCTGTTTGAACCCTGACTCTCTCACTTCCTTGCTGTGCCTACTTTAGTTTCTTGGATTGTTATCTGGGAATAACAATGATGATGATGATGAGGATGATGGTAATAATAAAATAACTCCTTATGGAATAGTTTTTAGCCAAGGATTAGCAAAGAAGATAGTATAGGGTTAAAAACTGGCTACAGGCGTGGGGCCTATAGCTCAGCGGCTAGGGTGCCAGCCACATACACCGAGGCTGGTGGATTCGAACCCAGCCCAGACCTGCCAAACAACAATGACAACAACAGCAACAAAAATAGCCAGGCGTTGGGGCGGGCACCTGTAGTCGCAGCTATTTGGGAGGCTGAGGCAAGAGAATGGCTTAAGCCCAAGAGTTGAAGGATGCTGTGAGCTGTGACACCACAGCACTCTAACGAGGGTGACATAGTAAGACTCTGTCTCAAAAAAAAAGGAAACTGGCTTACAAACAGGCCATGGGCAGCCCTGCCTCTTATAGCTGAGCAGATCTTGGGCTAGTCCTGTACCAGCCTGTCTCTAAGTATCAGTTTCCTTATCTGTAAACATGACTTGATAATAGAGTCTATTTCAGAGGATTGTGAGAAGTAAATAAAATAATCTGTACTAAATGCTCAATGGAGTTTTAATGAGGATAAAGCACTTAGTACAATGCTTAGCACATAACAGACATTTAATAAGCAGTAACTATATTATACAAATTGTCAGTAGGCCAACATAGTAAGTATATACGTGTACTGAAGAAAGACTGGACAAATTTCGGAAAACAATGCATGATTTAGAGTCTCTGACAAACAGAACTCATACTGTAATAGAGCTCAGGACAAGGGCTTATGCAAACTATCATCAACAAAGGTCCCACTGTCAAATCTGTCAGCGGCCTCATCCGTGTTAGCTGGTGTCCATGGCACCACTGTGCACATACACACAACCTATATCTCCAAGGAGGGCAGCTCACAACAAGAGTGGCATCTATTCTCTTTGGTGTCTTTCCTCTAAGGCTTTCTTTAATAAGAGCAGCCAAATGACAAAGGAATATGCAGGAGAAGCGGGATAGCCGTTCACAAGACTGGAAGGGGACCGTGCAGTTCCGTAAATATTGAGCATCTGCCATGACCCAGGCACCAGCCCTCTCTTCCATGTTTCAACTTCACTGGTGACTCTGTAAACATGACTTTGCTATTTGAGAAAAACTTCAGTCTTATCTACTAGTTTACAGAGCTAACGTCTGTGAATTTTCCCTTTGGGAAGCAAATTTAACATTGTTGACACAGTTAAATTAGACCCATTAGAATGGATATGACTGAAAACTGAATCATCGGGAGCTGGCATGGTTTTACTTGGGACTGGAGGAGAGTGGGCAAGGGAGGCTGATCTATATATGGTGACAATCTGTGATCAAGCACAGTCAGAAGCACAAGCTTCTTGGCATGGCCTTCAACGTGCTCCACGATCTAGCTCCTTCTTCATCTCTCTCCACTCCCCACTCACACTGCCAAGATCCCATCCTGCCTGTGAAGCCTGGCCCATACTCCCTACCTTTGTCCCTGCCCCACTCATCCCCCGACAGGACGGTAACTGTGTGCTTGCAGGTCTGTCTTCCACCCTGGCAGCTCCTGGAGGGTAAGGAGTATACACCATTCACATCTCCAGCCGCAACCCCCAACCCGGGGTCTGCCGATAGAGAACACAGAATGGAAGCCTGACTTCAAACAGAAAGCCAATTTCAAATGCTTTCTCTGACTTGTATGAGCTCGGGTAAGTTAACCTCTGAGGACTTCAACTTTCTCATCTGTGAAATGGACACAATAAACCACTTAATTTACTGAGTTGTTGGGAGAATCAAATACTTGAATATATGTTAAGCACTTAGTACAGCACCTGGGTACAGAGTAAGAGCTACACGTGTATAAGGGTTTATTATCATAGTCATTGTCGTCGTTGCTAAACGCATGTGGAATAAAGAAAAGTGTAAAAGGGAGATCGTGTGCCCTACAGCTGAGCAGACTTCTGAACTCACATGCTGGCTCAGTGCCACCCTGTTAAGTGGACTATGCCATAGAGCTCCTCACAACGTGCTCATAGAAGGAGCTAGAGCTTTCACTCTGATCGGTGTTCATGACTTATTTCTTACCTGGGCTACCAACCCGCTCCTGCCAAATCCAGCCAGCTGGGGACTCCCAAGCCCCACAGCAGCAACACAAAGTGACATGCCAGGGACACTGCTGCTCAGTCCCTTGCATGCCAGCCCCCAGCAGAAGTTCCCAGGACTAGAATGTCAGCGCTGAGAGCTAGAGAGGATCTTATCCAATGTCACGCCCATAACAGATAGGGAAACAATGGCTAGAGAGGTCTTGTGTTTGTCAGTACCAGGTTTATATATACGTTACTTTTCATGCAATCAACTTTGTAGGAGGTACTAAGAGTACAGCAGGATGGAAGGTTAAAGTTTGTTCTGGCACTTTTCCAACTCCACATTCTAAGGTGAGATGTGAGCAGTTGCAAGCACTCCATTGTTCCTTTGACAACTATTTATTAAGCACTTACAATGTGCTATGTGTCTGTACAAGTCAGATACCAACCTGGCCCCCAGGACCTCACATGCTAATGGGGAGGAGTGACATTAAGGAAATAATCACACATCCATAGTAAAGTCTTACTGTTGCGAATGGATTATGTTTTAAAACATACTAGAATAAGCATCACCACCTACATGCCAAAATGCTTTCTGATGGGAGAAAAAGGCAGGGTTGGGGGTGGAGGGGACAGTTACAGGCAGTGCCCTGCAAATCACCACCCCACTGAGTTGACTAGTGAAGAGAGTCTCATGCAGATTAACATTACCATTATGTGGCTGCTGCAGGAGACTGTAAACCACTGAACTAGCTCTACCCGTTCCCATCTGACAGACAAGCAAACTGAGGCCTGAAAAGTTAAACTTACTTGCCCAAAGTAGCACAGCTGATAAAATGGAAAAATGTTAAAATTCTGTGATGGCTCACATAGCCTTCCTTCCAAAACCAGTTCAACTCCCGCAGCAGGGCACATGATCTGCTCATTCTGCGCCTCCCACTCTTGATCGAGCCACCAAACCACATGCAAAGCCCCGAGTGGACCTCTGCTTTCCCCACACCACTCCCTCCACCATTGATCCAAAGTCCACAGCCCATAAGTAGCTCTGGCTCATCTTCAGCACTCAGGACTCAGCTTGAGTTTATGAGAAACACTCTTCACATCATGTATTCAACAAATATTTATTGAGCAACTTCTAAGTGTCAAGCACCTGCTGGGACAACAGTAAACAAAACAAGGCCTCTGCCCTCATGGAGCTTACATTCTAGTGAGAGAAACAGATAATAAACAAATAATACATCATAAAATCCCAGGTAGAGTTTAGTGCCATAAAAAAAAAGATCAAGGGCTAGAGACTGGTGAAGGAACATTAGGGAAGGTCTCTCTGGGGAGGTGGCATTTGATCAGAGATCTAAAGAATTGACAGAGTAAGCAGCACAAATAACTGAAAAGGGGACTATTCAGGAAGTAAGAGCAGTGACCCTGTAATTATTAATTCTTTCCTTGTGTTTTATTCTCTGTTGAATTATAAGGTCCTTGTCCACAGTGCAAGGACATCTTAAGCATATTCGATTCCCAGGACCCAGCACAGAACTTGGCACCTCCATAGTGGTCATTTACAGAGCAAGTGAATGAACCTAAGCTGGGAGGCACACGTCCATCTAGCCCCATCTTCCCTAATGAACTCAATCTAGCCTGCTTCATGTCTCTCTCCTCCACAGCGTTAAGCTAAGCACAGGCCCTACCTGGGCCAATCTACCCAGCCTGACTGTGGCCTGGTTTCAGTTGCAAGGTTCTCTTTTCAGTAGGACCATGGTACTGACCAAGTTGTTCGATTTTACTTTGTCTGGGCCTCATATCCCTGGCCTGGACATGGGACCCCAGGTAGCAACCCAGACACTTCAGGACTGGGAGTCCACCATTGCTTTCCTATGTTTTCCCAGGATGAAAGTCCTCCCCTGAATTCCAAGCTCCACAGCTGGGGGCCTTGACACCTGGACTGTGATTTCTCCAGTGGCTAACTGCAGGTAGTCTGCCCTGCCTTGATGTTTAACTTCCCTCCAAACCAAACGACCCTTTGATCACATCAATCCTTCCTGCAGCTGTCTCTATGCATGCTCCAACTACTTGAAAAAAAACACTTCTGATTGCCTATCATAGTGAAGACACAGGGCTAAGTATCAGCGTGCTAAGGTTCCCTGCTGTATAGATCTACTATCAACAGATCACATGTGTCTGTCTCCACACTCAGCTACCCTGAAGCCAAATCCTAACAACTCCTGAAAACACTTTAAATTACCCATATGCTGCAGATAAAGTCAAGTGGCTTTCTCCACTCATCCAACTCACTGGTACTTCCTCCTAGCCCCCACCAGCTTAAAATGGGCTCAGGGACAAATAACTCATCGCTTCATTCACTTCATTCACCCCTCCACTCACCACTTACTGACACTTGCTATAGGTGAAGCCTTGGAACATAAAACACAATTTCTGTGAGGATGATGATGATGAAAAAGGAAAGGCTTACCTTGTGCTCAAGGTGACACAAGTATCAGGGCGTAGTGAGACCCTAGTTTGCCTGCCTCCAAAATACAAACCATCACACTTCCTAAGAGTAAACACATAGCCTCAATGAAAAAGTGAAAGAGAGAAGATCTGGGCCTCAGGACGCACAAGCTGGTAGAAGAGACAGGCATATAAACAACTATCTACAACATGCAGAGGTGAGTAATGATGGCTGGAGATATATCAAGAGCCCTAAGGGAGCCTGGGGAGAGTGTGGCTAACTTGACCTAGGTCTGGGAAGCCTTCTTGGAGGAAGTGACTTTGGCACTAGGCCTTGAAGCATGAGCAGTTTCCAGCTGTCAAGAAGGCTCCGGCGTGGGGCACGATAGGAGCTCAGCCCTCGCCCACCGACCCGGCCTGGGCCGTGCCGGGTCCTCTGAGGACGTCCTGTCCACCCCCCTGTGCCCATGGGGCCGGGCCGGGCCTCACCTCCTTCCACTTGAGCTGTCGGATGCTGATCTTTAGGGCGTCCAGAGAGGTCCTGGCCTTGGAGCTGTCCACGGTGACGGGCCGCTGACAGCTGTACTCGTCGGAACGCTGGCCCGAGCTCCGCTTGCAGCTTCGGCACTTGCTCCTGGGCTTCCCGTGCAGGCAGTGGCCCCGCGCAGGCAGTGGCTTCGGGTTGGCCGGAGTCAGCATGGGCAGTGGCCGCAGGGGAATACGAACGTCCCCCTCCTCGGCTGCGCGGGGCTGCGCCGAGGCCGGGACCTTGGGCTGCACCTCCCCAGCCTTGCGCTCGGGCTCCCCGGCTGCGCCCGCGTCCACACGGACCGGCTCCGCTTTGGCCTCCGCGTTAGCCTCCGTCGCTGCCTTGGCCTCTGCCTCCGCTTCGGTCTCCGCTTTGGGCTGCGCCACTGCCTTGGCCTCTGCCCCCGCTTTGGCAGCGGCCACCGCCTCCGCTACCCAGCCGGCCGCCAGCTCCCTCTCGGAGCTGCCCCGACGCATGGCGCTCAGGGCCGGGGCCAGTGCCAGTGCCGCCGCCGTCGCCGCCGCCGCTCCGCCTCCCCGGCCCAGGAGCAAACAGCCGCCGCCGCTGCCGCTGCCGCAGCCGCCGCCGCGCGCTCCCAGCCCGAGCCCGTTGCCATGATCGCTCAGGCTGGGGTTGACAAGGGCAGTCACCGCCTGGAGACGGGGCCCGGGAAGGGACAATCATCATCTAAGCCCCAGCGACCTCATAGGCGAGGGTGTCCACGTGACCGGGCCTGTCACAGAGGCGGCGGCGGCCATCTTGGAAGTGGGCAAAGGCCTTTGGCGCGCCCACCTGGAGAACCCGCCGCGCGTCGGAGCGCGCGGAACCCAAGAGAGAAGTCGGAGGTGAGATGGGGAAGAGATGGGGTTGAGCACACGGTGGGGGCGCCTGAGCCTGGGGACTGGGGAGGCGCCCCCACCTTCATGGGATAACTCCTCTTCGGTCTGATAATGACTATGACAAGTCCAGGCCTAGGGGAGCAGCCAGTGCTCCGGTGGAAGAAAGCCTTTTCTGGTCCTTGGAGAGCTCCCAGACTGAGGGGGGAATCACCTGCCCTATTCGCAGAGAGCTCCTGCTGGGATGGGCAATCCCTGCAGATTCCAGTCGAGTTGAGGACATTCACGGCGACTGCTTCCTACCAGGGCACTTTTTTATCACAGCAAATATACAGTAAAGATGTTTACCATTTTAACCACTTTTAGGGTACAGTACAGTGACATTCAGTGCATTCACATTGTTGTGCAACCATCATCACCATCCGTCTCCAGAACTTTTCCACGTTCCCGGACGAATGTTGATGCCAGTTAAACCAAAACTACCCTTCCCCGTCTCCCCCAGCCCATGGCAGCCACCATTCTACTTCCTGTCTCTTTTTTTTTTTTTTTTTTTTTTTGAGACAGAGCCTCGAGCTGTCACCCTGGATAGAGTGCTGTGGCATCACAGCTCCCAGCAACCTCCAATTCCTGGGCTCAAGCGAGTCTCTTGCCTCCGCCTCCCAAGTAGCTGGGACCACAGGCACCCACCACAATGCCCGGCCATTTTTTGGTTGCAATCGTCATTGTTGTTTGGCGGGCCCGGGCTGGATTCGAACCCGCCAGCTCAGGTGTACGTGGCTGGCGCCTTAGCCAGTTGAGCCACAGGCGCCGAGCCCTACTTCCTGTCTCTATGAGGCTTGACTATTCTAATTACCTCATATAAGTGAAATCATACAGTATTTGTCCTTCAGTGTCCGATTTATTTCACTTAGCATAATATCCTCAGGGTTCACGTGTGTTCACGTGTGTCAGAATTTCACGCCTTTAGAGGCAGAATAATTTTCCCTTGCGTGCCTACACCACATTGTTTTTATCCATTCACCTGTGAATGGCCACTTGGGTCCTTTGCACATTGTAGCTGTTGTGAACATTGGGGTACAAATATCTGTCTGAGTCCCTGCTTTCAACTCTTTGGGGTTGCCACATATTTTTAAAGCTACACCAAGGAGCAGGCTCTCACTTCACCTGAGGGAGCCACATTTGGTTTTTTAGAGAATGGGGTTGGGAAGGTGTAACAGCACCCCAGACTGTTGACAGTGACCATAACTGCTCACAGGTGAGCTCCAACCCTGAGCTTACAGGAGGAAAGAACACAGAAGGTTCAAGGAAGGTGGCCCCTCTTTCTCTCTCATCTCTCCAGGAATCTCGTTTCTTTGCTTTGGCCCAGGGTTTCAGTTGGTGGATAAACTACCTTGACTAAGTCATAAACTCAAGGGGCCCAAACTTCCTTCTTAGCAGCAGTTGGCACTCTCACCTGTTCCCTTGGAGCCCACAATGACTTTATTTTGGTGTTTAGATAAGTATGGTTACACTGTTGGGTTACTTACCGCCTGAACCAGAGCAACCTAGGGTGTTTATTTAGAATGCAAGCTCCTGAACCCCACCCCTAGGGATGCTGATGCAGAACATCTGGGGAGGCCCGGGATGTTACATTAGATCCTCTGCTGATGCTAAGGCAGCCAAGGTCAAGAGCCACTGGATTCTATCTCAAGGTCTCTGTCCGTGTTACCAATAAGAAAGCCTTGCTTCCCCCACCCCAAATTCTCCTGGTGCCCCTGATCTTAGTGGTACCACCTTCATTCAGTCATCCATGCTTGAAAATTGCCATGTCTTAACCTTCACCCTGGCCTCCTAAAACCAGTCTTTCACCAAGTCTTACAGTTTTCACATCGATCATCTTTCCTCCCCTGCCTGTCCCTTTCATCACTACCCCAGTTCAGGCTTCTGCCCTTAGCATGGGCCACTACAGCAGCCTCCCACTGAGTCTCCCTGGCTCTGGGCTCTGCCATACCCCCATTCATTCTCCACACTGGAGCCAGACCTGCCACTCCCCTGCTTAGAAACCTCCCCTGTTTTGCCACCATCTAAAGTCCAAACACACTAATTGTCCTAACAGATCCTTCTTGATTACCTTTTCGTTTTTCAGAGATAGGGTCTCACTCTGTCATCTAGGCTAGAATGCAGGAGTGAGATCATAGTTCATTATAGCCTCAAACCCCTGGGTTTAAGTGATTCTCATGGCTCAGCCTCCTGAGTAGCAAAGACTACAGGCATGTTCCACCATACCTGGCTAATTTTTGTACTTTTTGTAGAAACAGGGCCTCACTGTGTTGTCTAGCTTGTCTTGAACTCATGGCCTCAAGCAATCCCCCTGCCTCAGCCTTCCCAGAGTACTATGATTACAAGTGTGAGCTACTACACCCTTACTCATGCACCCCCGCACCCAGCCCTGATTACCATTTCTGAAATCACCCCCTCCCTGTTCCCTCTACGTGGACTTACTTCTCCTTCCTTTGTGTTCCTACCTGGAAAACTCAGACTCAGCGTGGCATCATCTTGGATAAGCTTTCCTCTGTGCCCCAGGCAGAAATAATGACTCCCTCTCTTCTAATGACACATAAAAATCCCCTGTGGTCTGCCTGTCACACTGTATAGAAAGCATCTGAGCCTCGTCCATTAGTGTGAGTAGGAACAAAGTTGGTCTGATCCATCTCTATATCCCCATCTCCTGGGGCTTGAAACATAGTAACCCTCAGAAAGTGGTGTGAATGTACTAACTAATGAGTTGTCTTAAAATTCAGTTGTCAAATCTGGAAAAACTATCCCACATAGATTCATTTTTGCTTTATAGTCCAAGACCTCTCCTGCCCAAGGGCCTTTGCACATGTCCTCCCCTCTGCCTTCAACACAGTTTCTCTAGCTCTCTGGCTATTTCTCCTTCAGTGTTCGGTATAAATCACACCTCTGCAGAAATGCCTCTGATCTCTTCTAATCAGACTTCTTCAGATGAAATAATGATATGAGAGAGGAAAAAGAGGAATCACAAGAGAGTACATGATTAAATGCCGAAAGAGTAAAAAGTAAAGATTTTTTAGGCATTTGAGGAATGGAGAATTTATTGCGAATTAGAAAGCCAGAGCAGGCTTCATATAAGAGGAGCCCTTCAAGATTGGAGTAAGAATCTGCTGGATAGAAAGTTAGGCAGGGTGATCACTCAGAGCTGTGAACAGAGCTGCCACAGTCAAGCAAAGGGCCTCACGAGGGTCGAGATCCAATGTGTGCTCTGCCCACCAAGCCTCATCCATTGAAGCTTTGTGCACCAGACAAGGGTGCTTTTGCTGATTGCAATGTTCAAAGGCTCGCAGGGCAGCTGCGAGTTCCGTACTGAGAAGGGAGTTGAGGAAAAGGTGCAGCGCAAGTAACATTGAGAAGAGGATAATCATCAGCCTCTTCCTGGGTGAGGGACTCTTCTACAAATGGAACTTTACCCTGGAAGTGAGAACAATGTAACCTAAAATTGTACCCTCCATTTGAATAAAATTTTAATTAAAAAAAAAATCATCCTCTTCAAGGGGGCAGGAAACAGACTGGACTGGTTGAAGCACAGCCTTGCAGGAAGGGAGAAAGGAAACAAGGCCCAATTGGCAGGTTTCTGAACACCATGGCACCCTGTGATGTCTCAGGATACTCAAAAATGTCTTCGTGGAATATCCAGCCCCACTTGAGACTCCTCAAAGGGAAGCTTCCATTTTGGCTACTGAGGAGCAAAGAGCATATTAGAATTAGGAATAAGGATTATTCCCCCAAAATACATAAATATGTAAATAAAGTAGCTCTCTCCAAGAGTTCTCTCCTTTTCTTTCATGGCATTCACCACAGCTATGGGGGTGCCAGTATTAAGAGTTTTACCTGTTTGTTTATGCATTATGGTCTGTCTCACCAGCCAGAGTCTAGGAGCCAGAAGTAAAGAAAGCATCGATCTTGTTGACCAAGATACCCCAACATTCAGTGCCTGGCAGAGAGCAGGCATTCCACAACTGTTTCTTGAATGAATGAATGAAAGAAAAACTAAACTGCCCAGATATTCAGCAATAAGGAAATAGTTAAGAGAATTATGGCAAATAACTGTCAATGACAGTTTTAGCCGCCCAGGAAAATGTTGATGATGTAACATGAAGGGAACTGGCGCAAGCATTGTAATTACAACGTTTAAAAACTGCTCTGCATAAACAGGGCCTGGAAGAATATAGAGACAAATGAGAACAGCTGTGGTGCTGGAGACATGCGCTCTTGCTTGAAATTTTCCCCTCAATTTTGGCAAACTATAGCAACCTTGTATGGGGCTCTTCACATCCTTGAACCCAGCAATCAATCCCATTTCTAGAGCTTGCTACTAAGAATCAGAAAGACAAAGCTTTACGCAGTAATCTATTATTGGCGAGTGACCTCTCTGTGGCAGACACTGTACTAAACATTTTGCCTGCGTCATATCATTTAATCTCTGCAACAGCTCTGGAATGGGTCCCATTCTTAACCACATTTCACAGATGGTGAAGGAAATTGCTACTCAGAGAATCACTTGCCCAAGTCACACACTGAGTAAAGGCAAAAACAGAATTCAAACTCAGAACGTTCTGATGCCAGCACCTCTCTCCCAACACCCACACTAATTTCCACACCAAGGCTTTTTCTATAAAAATACTCAACATAAATTTAAACATCATTGAGTCATATAGTATATATACATAAATACGTCAATATGTATATACACCCTAATCCTCAGCTATGTGAAAATTCTATGCAGACAAAAACATTAGAAGAAAACACGAGGGCTCTTCTACAAATGGAACTTTACCCCAGAAGGGAGAACAATGTAACCTAAAAACTTTACCCTTATATTAATTTGTAAAAATAAAAAGAATACTCGAGGGAAAGAAAGAAAACATGCCAAAATTTTAATAGTGGTTATTCTGGGTGATAGAATTAAGGGTGGCAATTTCTTCTTCATTCTTTTCTATATTTTCCAAATTTTCTACAATAAGCATGCATTGCTTTGATAACTGGAAAATTAATGTAATTTTTAAATTAAAAATTTACCTTACTTGTTGCAATATCACTTTTAAAGCAAGTCCATTCGTGGGGAGAGAAGGAACAGTCCAGGGGAGAGGATGTGGGCCACTTTCCCTCCCGCGGCTCGTTTCTGGTGTTAGTATCAGAGGTCGCCACCAGGTGGCGTACGAGGTCCATTTTTTAAGAATCGCAGACCATGCGGCGAAGGTCCCAAGGCTGCAAGCATCTGAGCAGCTCCTGCATGTCTCTGCTTGCAAACACAGCATTTTTCACCTCTGAGCTTTTGCTGCCGTTGCTCCCTCTGCCTGTTACACCCCACCCCAACTGACCTCCTGTGTGCACAGCTGATCCTTAAGGCCGAGATACAAAATGCCCTTCTCTTCTCAGATAGGGTATGACAGAGCACCCAGGTCCTTGGAAGGCAGGAGATCATTCTTTTTTTTTTTTTTTAAATACATGTATTTTATTATTCTTCATTACATTATTTCCCCCCCCACCCGTCCCGTGATAAGACAGAATTGATTTACAGAAAAGAATACAGAAAACACCAAAGCTCCTGGTAGTGGGAGAGATTTCAAGTAGGGAGAGAGAAGCTCTCTCCGTTCCTCTCCCGGTCTTTCCCGTCTCCTCCTCTAGGCCTCTAGCCTCAGGGTATATATAGGTGTATGGGTTCCTT
>CAUYRH010029808.1:0-191009 GCA_963574655.1 Perodicticus potto
CACAAAGTAATGAGAAAGTCTCTTGAATGTTATCGCAATCAGGTTGATGAAAATATCTCTGATTGTATCTGAAGCCCGTACACTGTACCCCATGACTGAATTATTGTACACAGATATGATTCAATAAAAAAAAAAATAAAAATAAAAAATAAAAAAAAAAAAGAAAATATTTTTCCCACTTTTGTCAGTAGGAGAATCAGTTTGACTTATCTGGTTTGCCATTATCAGAAGCAAAAGTTTGCCAACAAGCACATAATTCAGCTGGAACATTGGATTTGCATTAGGGGTGAAGTAAAAGATAAAGCCAAACTAGGCTGATACAAAAACATGGATGCTAGACTAAATAGCTTATATCACATAAGCCAGGTGCTAGGTATGGGGAGCCACTGAAGACTCCTGAGCAAAGGAGTTATACCTGTGAGTATACTTGAGGAAGATGAACTGGACACTTACATGCCAAAGGGGAATGAGACCAAAATCAGGAAGGAGAACAAATAGGTTTTATCAAACTTATGGAAAAGAGAGAAACTTATCTGAGCTAGGGTTTTGGAGACAAGGCTAGGAAGATATGCGCAGATGGAAAGCCCAGGGTTACTATGTGAGTAAAGTTCACCAGCCAGAAGACTGAGGCAGGAATTAGAAGATGGGGAGAATCCAGGTGATGGACATTGGAAGACAAGTGAAATGATATGATTTGCCAACTGAGAGTAGCATGGAAAGAGAAGAGTCAATGAGGTTTTGAACGCGGGTAGCTCAGATACAGGATAAGAGACTGCAAAGTCTAAGCCACATCCCACTATCCTTTCAGTCATGAGGCAGCCACAAGAAAATGAGTGATGGTGGCCACTTTCCAACCCCGCAAACTCCCAGAGAAGAGATGATTCCTACGAGGATGACGAACCTGGAATACATCTAGACATGGTGTCACTATAATTGGACAGGTGGGACAACCTCTTGGACTGAGAGAAGTCACCTTATTTTGTGACATTAGAGATTCCCCAAGCAAAATTGGCTGACAGCACAATTCTTGCATGGGGCAAGGAGAACCCTCTCACGGCCCTTGCTGATAAGCAAAGAGCTTGGGGCATCAAAACACAAGCTAGGAGGTTCCAGGAAATAAGGAGCATAAAGAGGTAAGAGGTAAACCTAAGCATGTGGAGAGTAAGGGGTACATATCCCACCATATGTGACAAGTGATCCTTGGTGGGATGTGTACAGTTGCTGTCAGTTCCATGGAGTGATGAAAAGGTGCCCACTAGGGTTAACTTCCCAGATTTCTAGGTAGAGTCTGAATTCAATGGAGATATAAACCTTTAAATGATAATCATGCCTTTCTTGACCTAGAGGTCTGCCAGCTACTACAGGTATTTTTCCTCATCCTTTCTTCCATTTATATGAGTGAGTGTCAAAAGGTAGCTACCTATAAGGAAATAACTTTTGCTTTCACTTCAGGGAACTGGGAGATGAGATAAAATAAAAGTAAAATGTTACTTTGAGGAAGGCCCATATAACTTCATAAATAAATTACTGAGCTTGACGTGAGCCTGAGCTGAAGCCGTGCTTCAGACAGAGGAGACAGTACGGCCACGGCAGGCAAAGCTCGCCATACTCCTCTTGGCTTCTGCATTTTAATGAATTATCTGTCCCAAATCAGTAACAGCTGCAAAGAGAAAAGGTATGTTCCCCTTCCTATGCTATGTTAGGACTCCTCTCCCTCTTTAAACCTGGAATTTAAGAGGATGGCAACCCCTCTCCCAATATCGTCTGGGCTTAGATTGTCCCCCCAAATTCATACTAATTCTCCCCCAAAGGACCACACTTCCTGTATCCACTTCCTATGCTCCTGTGGGCAGCCTTAATTTAACCCAACAGGAGTTAGGAGGTAGGTGTGGGTAGAGGTTGGAAAACCCGGGAAAGCAGAGGGAGACCTGAGCAAGAATGTTCCAGGGATAGACTATCAGCTCCCTCTGGGTAGGGCCAGTCTGCCAGTCACGACTGAACCCCCAGCACCTGACACAGTACCCAGTTCATAGGAGACACTCAAGAAATACTTGTTGAATTATTGAGGTGAGGGAGCTGGCATGGGGAAAATAAGATATCCTTGTCTTGTCACATAATCTTTAAACATTTGTAGGGTAAAGGGTTGCCTCAAGGTGTTTCTTTCATTATGCGGCCCCAAGAAGGACCTGCCCTGTAAACTCTGAATTTTTGCCTCTCAAAGCCTTCAATCCACCAGAAAACAAAGCAACAAATAAATTTCCACACTACTGAGAAAGGAAGGGGTCCATGATTTCCCTTTTTTTTTTTTGTAGGAAAGGAAGAAAGTAAGAACAGGATGAATTGGGATTAAGGTGTTAAGAAATGGAACAGCAAGCTAAGGAAAGTCAGGTGTGGTTATGGAGGGGAGGTTAAGCTGGCCAGTTGACACTAGCCACAGACAAAAGCCATCAGGAGGCAGCTGGGTGTGTTCCTGCTCACTGATGGGATCACTTGGCACATTCAAAGTTAAGGCTGGGACAAGAGAAGAGAACCAGCAGTGACTGGCGAACCCTGGAGGCTGATGAGTGCAGGGTGGCCAGTCCCCTTTGATAACTACAGTCATCCTCATTGGGTATAGTACTACTCCCAAAGCTTGACTGCAGAATGAAAGGCGATGGCAGCACTGCAGTGAAAAGGCTGGAATGCAGATAATTTGGGAACAGATGCTTCCAGAACCATAAAAACTATAGCATCCAAGAAGCGACAAGTATTAGAGATACTCTTCATGACATCTCAATCTTCCCTCCCCCTTCACCGGCCCTACTGGGTTCATCATGCTACACCACTGGGATGTGAGAGCCCAGAGAGAAAAATCCCAATGCACAGATCAAATTTTAAAAGCCCAAAGAAAGTTGAATTCTGGTGGCCGCCATCGGTAAGCACATCTCCAGAGTGGAGGGTCAGGGTGGCCAATAAAGGCCACAGTTAATTCACAACCAGACACTCACTTAGATTCAGGAGCAAAAGGGGCAGATGCTGATAATCCCCTGAGTGCTAAGCTTTTTTAAATGATACCCTAGGGAGCAAAGGGGAGGAGAAACTTCATTAATGGCAATGATTGAAACAAACTCCCCATGAGTAAACAGTAATTTTGCCTTGAGATTCTGAATCTGACTGAGCATCAGATCCACCTTAAACCCCTTTTGAGAAGGTTCTCTGTGCCTACCTCCTAATACCAACAGCTTTGGAGAGTTTAATTCAACCAGTCTGGGATGAGGGAAGGGAATCTATAATTTTTCTAAAATTCTCCAGGTGAATCTATGGATAAGCAGGGCTTAGGAATTATTGTTCCAACGAGTGAGATTCACAAGCTGAAAATATGCAAGTCAAACACCAAACTGCCCCACCTGGTTTCACTCTTCAAGGAAGGGAGCCTAAAAGGATGCTAATTTGTTACAAGTGGCCTGAAAAATACATCTATTTTTTAAAATACTTCCTCTCTTGATATAGTAAACTGAATTACAGCAAGCCAGCTCCATGGCAATATTTTCCCTGCCTCTAGTACGCAGAGAGAATTTAAAGTTAAAAATCCTTTTCACAGAGAAGATATACTAAGCCATGCTATGCTCACTCTGGGCCAAGCACTGGCGCTCATCACTTGGCACACATCAGCCTACTTCACCTGGAAAGAAGGTAGGGTCGCCCCCATTTTACAGGTGAAAATGTGGCCTCAGGGAGATTTAAGTAAGTTGCCTGAGCTAGGAAATGGTGGGAATGTGAATTGAATCTAGATCTGATTCTGCGGCCTTCGCCCCTCAGCCTGCAGTATGTTGCTTTTTTAAACCTTCCACACCTACATCTCTGCTTAAGATCACAGGTTTGTTTGGTTTGTTTGTTTGTTTGTTTGAGACAGTGTCGCTCAGTTGCCCTTGGTAGAGTGCTGTGGGATCATAGCTCACAGCAACCTCAAACTCTTGGGTTCAAGCGATTCTCTTGCCTCAGCTTCACTAGTAGCTGGGACTACAGGCACCCGCCACAATGCTCAGCTAGTTTTTCTATTTTTAATAGAAACAGGGTCTCACTCTTGCTCAGACTGGTCTCAAACTACTAAGCTCAGGCAATCCACCCACCTCGGCCTCCCCAAGTGCTAGGATTACAGGCATGAGCCACCGTGCCCAGCCAAGATTCTAGATCTTTGAGTGTCACTTATCAAACATTCCTCTTTGTGCCAACATGGTTCCTTTGGTTTCTTTACCAGGGTGCTCTGGAATGCATGCAGGCATGGTCACAGACACAGCAGGTGGCAGAGAGCTGGGAGCTGCTGTACAAGGCTTAGGATCTCCCAGGGAAGGCGGAACCAGGGATTCTGACTCTCGTCTATGTGCAGAAAAAACAGGGGGCAGACCCATTCCAACAAACAGGCAAACCAGAACTACAGAAGAGACGGGGACCCTACAAACACAAGCACCAGGAGCAGCACCACATCAGGGGCTGTGTGGGCAATAAGGAGTTTGTTGGTGGCCTAGATTTGCTTTCTTTAGACTGCTCTGTATTTTGGCCTTACGCAAGAGCTAGCAGAAGAGCCCTGGGGATGGCAAGAAAGTAGAGAGCACCTCTCTTTGTAGCCACAACTACAGATCCCAAGATCACCGTGACCAAATTAAGACAGAAAGCCTTCACTGACGCACACACAGGCCCCTGGGAGTTTGAGCGCCAGCAAATCTAATGCTGTCGAACAAAACGTGAAACCCGAGAAAACACCCAGCCACACAGAGCCCTTTGAATTGTTGGCTTCATTCCAGGACCCCGAGTGGGGAGAGAGTGAAGAGAGACAAAGCTTCACTTTGGAAAGTCTCAAAAGAATTTCTAGGAATGCCATGTCCCAAATCCAGCGGGGTTTGGAAGGGACTTGGGAGGGGTTTGGAGAGTGCTGGCTGTCCAACAGCACGTAGTTTGGAGAGCAGGAAGTGGAGTTCTAGACTCGCCTAGCTAGCCCTTGCCTCAAATCAAATTAAATCCTAATGCAAAATTAATTCAGAGTAGAGTTTAATTCTAATTGCAAGATGACTGAGAAAGGATTTTTGCAATAAGCAGATGAGCCTAGGGCAATTTCAGGCACATGTGAGGTTCTTATTTATTTGCTTTGGGTTTTTTAAATGTCCTACCATTTTGTATGCATCTGGGAGTTTTGCTTGGTAGGGAGAGGCTGGGATGAAGACACAGGCTGTAGACGACGCTGAACACAGTGACAGGGGCAGCTGAGTTCTCTGTTCCCATTTTCCACCCCAGAGAAATGTGCTCTGATGCCACCAAGACCAAGAGCTCTACCATACTTTCCAACAAATGCCCAAGGTAGCTTTCTCCGAAGCTAAAAATGGGAAGCAAAACCTAATCTGTTCTTTCCTAATTTGCACGAGTACACCTCACCTAAGAAAACCAAAATCCCCCAAAACCTATTTGCCCATGCCCAAAATGTTAACTACTCTCACCCTTAGAGGTATCATGGTAGGAAGTAAACTGCGTAGGTGGACACTGGAACTGGCTGTGAATGTGGCTACATGTGAGAATCCCCAGAGAACTGGGCAACAGGGGACCCAACCCCAGTGACTCTCCAACATTTACTGCCTCCTAAGATCTTTAAATCCTGGAACCACAAATACTGGAAAAAAAACCTTAAAAGTGAGTAAACATTAAAATATCCCTGGGGGCAGACTTCTTTGATTCTGGGAGGACCATCTGCCTGAACTTCTACCCGCTCTGGTACTCTAGAAAATGGTGAAGTGCACTGAATGCCAAGAGCATTGCTTGGGAGCCGTGTGAACGGGTATTGGGTTAAGTCATGGTTATGGCTACAGTGTTCTCTTGGGATGTGTTTGTCTGGGGAACAGCATGGAGGTGAGATTTTTTTTTTTTCTTGAAATGATTTTAGAATGCTCAGCTTATTTTCAGGGCAGAACATGGAAGGCCCAGCTCACACAATAGAGAGCAGAGGCTCAGGAGCAGGTGAACAGGCCTTTCTAAGGAGGAAAGGGGGAGGCTGCAGCCCTGCCCCAGACTTTGGTAAACACGCCATGTTGGATAATTTGTTCTGCTTTTATTCCCTGTTGGTACTTTATAGTGACACCTTATCCTGTACCCACAGGCAAGGTCTCCCCTGAAGACAGAGGACATTCCCTAGGAAGCACATGAGGCTAGAAGGCCAGTCTTCCATAGCAGCTCAAAGTCTTCCCCACCCCATAACATGGTGCCTCTGGGAGCAGGGTGCCCAGGAGTTCCCAGGACACTGCCATAAGCAAGGGACCCACCATTAAGGACAGGTCTGAGCCTGGAGATGTGCTGATAGCTACACCCTGAAGAAAGCGCGTTTCTCTCTGTGTTCCTTTTATTACCCTTGACCCACCAAGAAAGCTTTATCCAAACTTGCAGCCTGAGGCCTTCATCCTGAAAGGGATGGAGGAGGCCTCTTCCAGGCTTGGGTGAGTAGGAGGACCAGCAGGGGAGAAGGAAGCATTTCTTGAGCAGCAGGAGGCAATTAAAGGACACTTAAAGGGGATCTAAGTACAGCTCAGCTGGTTAAAAAAATCATCATAATTTGAGTTTTAACCAAAACAAATTTTTTATTGGCATGGCACTGAGGTCTGCTATACACAATTACCTCCCCTACCCTTCCTCCCCAGGGGTTTCTTTCTGAGAGTCAATGGGAGGAGAAAGGGACAGCTCATCCCCCTGCCTGCTGGTGGCCCCAATAACCCATGTCAGCTGATGGCCCCAATTACTCATCCCAGTGGGCTCCCCGTCTCTAGCCCAAACCTCAGTCCCTCTCCCTCTGATGTTCTGGGCACTCACACAGCCAGCCCTGTGCATCTCCATTCAGTATCCACAGGCGCCTCAAACTCAGCTCTCAGCGACAGGCCCTGGGGTCTTCCACACCTGCTCCTGCCCACTTCTGGACCACCTCTCACTTGCCCACCATCAGCCCCTTGTTACCTCTGTCCTGGTCTCCCTGACACACAACACACAGTCCTAGCACTGCGGGGCCCAGAAACTGTGAGTCTGGGTACACACCCAGCTCCCCACAGCAGCTCAGCAGCTTCCTCCTCACACTTTCTCTTCCCTGTCCCCTGACTAGATGGGGACCAGCCAGTGGGGTGAGCCCACTAGGCAACATGGAGCCACAAGATGGAGGGACCTGGATTTCTAAATGACTGTGTGGAGCAGAATGCCCCCATGTACCAACATACATTGGACTGGGATGTATTGACCCACTGATACTTGGCAGTGGTTTGTTGCAGAATTAGCCCGCCATGATTAATAACAGACAACTCAAGAACAAATAGAACAAGACTGTAATAGAAAGGCAATGCTCGTCCATTCATAAGGCTTTCATTACAAAATGCCAGTTAGTCCCACAACCAGAACAGTGAGCATGCCTCTCTGATCCCTGCCACGGAGCCGGCCGGTCCCCACACACAATCACTGCTGTGTGTGGAAGACGACAGCAAGCCCTGCACCCTCATGGCCACTCTCTTATTTCCCTACCCAAAGAGTGGAGTGTCTATGATCCCTGAAGGAAAATGAAATATGATTCTAAGAGTCACCTTTCAAAGGGTGTTAGTGACTGTCAGCTAAAGTGATTTAAGTCCTGGAAAAAACCCCTGTGTCCTTTTAACATCCAAAACTAATCCTCTTCACACCAGACATCGATGTTAAATAAACAGAGATTTCCATTAACCTGCACCTCTGTACATTTATTTGTAAAAAGCAGTGTCACTCTCCTTTAAATGAACATACTAATTAGTGTATTAATAAATAGCTGAATGGAATCAATGAGACATGTAATCAAGATCTGACCAGGAGTCGGGGCCAGGTTGAAGGGGGTAGGGGAAGGAGAGGAGGGGAAAGAAACTTGTTAGCAGGTTTGCTGTGGACGGACGTGTGAAATCAATGCCCCACATGTAGCCGAGATGCAGCCCAACTTGACAGGGTATGGCAAGCTAAGTGCTTGTGCCACCTCCCTCCCTTTGATAAGAAAGCTCCTGGTGAGAGTTAATGTGATGAGCAGGGAAGACATTAATTGGGGCTGGAAAAGCTATTCCGAGATGATGTTCAAGATCACAGCCGGCAGTTACCTAGAACCTCAGTGCTAGAGTTCTGACTCCTAGACCTTGACTTAAAATACTGAAAAAGAACAGGCTTAGAAGAGTTAATTTAATTCTCAGTAAACCTTGCTCTAAAAGAGAAGTTACAGTGGGAGTTATAGGTTTGGGGCTCTTTGTTTGTCTTACTCCCCTTCAAAAATCTCAGTTCACAAGGAGTAGCTAGAAGTTCCCTTTGGCCCAAGATGCTGGGAACTAGGATGCAAAGGCCTGGACCCACTCCAAGGCAGTCCTGGGGTGAGATGGGGTGGCCAGTCCTTCATCATCTCCCAATTTCCTGCAACACACCTCATAGCTGGAAGGCTCTAGAAAGGTGAGAAGAGGAAATTCCTCTGCAGGTATGAGGTTTCCAGCTGAAGTGGTGATCTGATTACTGGCAACCCTGCCTGCTGGCCGTAAGGTTAGCATTGAGACTCCATTTCCTCCACCTAGATACATGCCCCTTGGGCCCCAAAACCATGAACAGAAAAATCTGTGCTTTCATTTCCCTGGAGATTAATATCAGGAGAAACACCGTTCTGTACAAAATGAGTGAGGGGCCTGAGCCCCTCCCACAAAGCTGGCTAAGTCATTCTAGCTGAAGTGGGAGTTGTACAAGGATAAAAGAGACTCAGAGAAGAAATTGTGCTTTGGGGCCAGCACTGGGACGTCTTAGGGGTGGTTCTGCCAGGAGGCATAGGATTGGCTCCTTAGCCCTGGTGAGACAGCTGGGCCACGATTCAGAAGTGCTGGGAACCTCTGTTGCCCTGCCATGAAAAGAAGTTCTTCTCAATTCTGGTTGCTGCGGGTGGACCCCACAGGCAGAAAGCCTGCCACTCTGCATAGCTAGCTGTGGCACCCACATCCACAAGGCTCAGCAGATGCATCCTGAGTCTGTTTCTGCCAGCCCCTGGTCTGGCCTGGGACCCGCTCACCCTGAGGTCAGTGTTTCCTGGAAAGATAACAAGGAGAGCAATAAAGGAAATGTGGGAACAAGGGCGAGGCAGTACTCAGAGGCCCTTGAGTTATTTCCCACATTTCTACTACTAATGATGTTTTGCTCCAGGAGGCACTTAACACTTGCCAGAAGGATCTCCAGGTTCCCCAGACCTCCCTGAGCCCCATCAGGAAAGCCCAGGGGTGATGGCCATCAGCCCAGGGGCAGAGCTTCCAGACAGGGTCCATGAAAATGAAATGCAGAAGGAAGAGTCAGAGACACCTGTCCCCAAACCCGGTCTATAACACAGGCACCTACAGCAGCAGGGCCACATAGGGCCTCCCAGTCTGGCTGAAGAAGTTGCAGCAAAGTCCCCCTGCACTGATCCACAACCCCCCAGCCCACTACAATGCTGAAAGGCCACTTCTGGAAAACTGTTTCGGGGTTGGCGTTGTGCTTCCTCTCTCAACAACCTGTACTTGAATGACCTTCTGCATCACCTCTGCTTCCCGATGGCCCTGGGAACTCTGAGAAGAGCACTAAACAGAGGGAAGTGGAAAGGGGCACACAGGTCCCTACTGGCCAGCATGCCCATGTAGTGAGAATTAAAGAAAGCTGTCTTCTGAGTGGCCAGAGCATGGTAGACAGAAGGCATCTCGGCGTGAAAGAAAAAGGCACAATGTATCCTTCCAAAAACTGAAGAAGTAATAAAGGAATCTACTTTTAAGAAAGAAGGAGAGAAGGAAGGAAGGAAAGAAGGAAGGAGAAAGGAAGGAAGGAAGGGAGGGAGGGAGGGAGGGAAGGAGGGAAGGAAGGAAACCAACCTTTTCCTGGGTTAGGAGATAGAGCAAGTCTTGACCAAAGAAACACAGGCAGAATGTCAACTCTATCTAAAGCAGTGGTTCTCAACCTTCCTAATGCCGCAATCCTTTAATACAGTTCCTCATGTTATGGTGACCCCCAACCATTAAATTATTTTCATTGCTACTTCATAACTGTAATTTAGCTACTGTTATGAATCGTAATGTAAATATCTGATATGCAGGATATATTTTCATTGTTACAAAGGGGTCACAACCCCCAGGTTGAGAACCCCTGGTCTAAATAAAGAAAAAGAGGCTGGGCACCATGGCCCACTCCTGAAATCCAAGGTGGGTGGATTGCCTGAGCTCACAAGTTCAAGACCAGATGGAGCAAGAGCGAGACACCATCTCTAAAAAACAGCAGGGCGTTGTGGTGGGCGCCTGTAGTCCCAGCTACTTGGGAGGTTGAGGCAAGAGAATTGCTTAAGCCCAAGAATTTTAGGTTGCTGTGAGCTAAGACGTCATGGCACTGTACTGAGGGTGACCAAGTCGGACTCTGTCTCAAAAAAAAAAGAGAGAGAGAGGCAGAAAAGAGATACCTAATGAAGTATTTGGGACTATATTTAACTGCTTCGCAATTTTGTCCAAGGATCCTCATTTGGATATATGTGTGTGTGTGTGTGTGTGTGTGTATCCAATTTATACAGATATATAATGTGTATGTGTGTAGAGAGAGAGAGACTACTTTCAAACCAAAAATATCAGGATACATGCTCCCGTCATGGCATAGGATGTTTGAGAAACAAGCTGTTCTAGTGAATTGAGGACCTGTGGTCATTCTAGATGGTCTTAAGAGTAGATGGTGGCTGTGACAAGGATCCTGGGGGAACAGCATGCCAGTGTGGTGCCTCATTTCCTTTGTGGGGAATGATGAAGAAATGACAACTCTCCCTGCAGTATGCCCTCCAGTGAAAAGAGCGTCTCATTCAGAGCTGGCCTGAACATTCTGTTCAAAGAGGCCGCATCATCTTCAAAACACAGTGACACGCCGAAAGTTTCCAGACTCGCCAAGCTTTTGTTCCCTCTCACAGTGGCTAATCACCTTTCTCTACAGTCAACCAGCAGTTCCTTCCTCTCAGCCAGAGTGTCGCTGGGAATAATACAACCTTTCAAGCATAATAGTTGATCATCTTGTAGTGATGTCACTGACTTCAAAGCTAAGGTGCCTAGAAGAACTGAGTATGCTCTGACAACGGGGTGCCTCAGGGCAGAAGACTCTGATTGGATAGCTGGCTATGCACTGTGCAAGCCACACAGGAACATCCCAGAGGCCCTCACTGAGTAGTTTAAAGCTATCTTGCCAGGAAACTAGGGCCTGGGGCTGAAGACAGCTGAGATGGGTTGTTTGCATAAATATCCCCATTGGATGCAGGTGAACATATCCAGATATAGAAACGCCTTGCACACTGAACACACCCCTCTGATTTCCAATGGACCACATCAACTTTATGACTTGATTGCAGGTGCATATTTACAGATGCCCTATCCTGCAATGCTTGGCATAATTACCAGATAGGCACCAGGCAATAACTACCCACTAATGGTTAGCCACTGCTCTGAGCCAAGAGTCTACTATTCTGCTCTTCCCTAAACCAAGTTTACAAGTCTTAGGTGGTAAACCTGAAAAAACTCCAATAACCATCACCATAACCTGGCAAGAAAAATACATTATTATGTGAGATAGTACTGTAAGTCCTATAAAAAATAATGTATGTTTACACGTGTGAACGGGCAAAACGGATGGCCAAATTGAGCACAGATTGGATATATAAACGTAGCTGTTAAATGTAGACTGTGGGAAAATTCTGGGTCTTCCAAAATAAAGGAATCCCTACAAATATTTTTAAATCTGTTTTAAGTGGTCACACTCAGAGGGAGAGCCAGAATTAATGCAATGGGACCCAGCCACCTGCTCGTCCCCTCTTCCCATTGGCTTGTAGAACCTCAAGGCAAGAGGCTTGTTGAAGCCCAGTGCTGGAAACAGATGCGACTATTTATAAACCAAGAAAACTGAAGTGTTTTAATCCAATTCAGGGTGGCAAGAAGTGAAACTAACAAGTTTTAGGTATCTGAAGAGCAGGCAATAATTTTCAACCCTATTATGCCTTCATATATCGAGCAAGTAACATGTGCCAAGCAGTGTGCAAAGTAATTCCCATATATTATGTCACATAATTGTCACAGTCATCCCTAATGTATTACTTTACTTTTCTAATCATAAGGAAACTGAACGTCAGAGAAGCGGGGGCAACACAGCTAAGAAGCCAGGGTTTGATGACATCTTTAAATTACTTTAAAATAATTCAGCTTAAAGAGAGTGGTCTAATATGCGTAAGTTAGTTTTAATCCAGACATGAGGATGGTTACTAAACAAACAAGCACACTCCAGGGTTGGTAGTTAAGCTTTTGAAAGCCTTGCCTCAGAGTCTACTCTGAGTGTTTCAACTACGCTGTCCCAATAGGCTCCACTGGGTTTGTTAAAGCGCATAGAACACGTTAGAATATTTTGTCAAAGGGAAATTAAGTGGTTCTAAAGTTAGAGGACTGGTTAGAGATCCCATCCAGGCATCTCTGCCCTGTGGGCACAGAAATCTGGCAAGCCCAGAGCCTTTTGTAGCTCTGCTCTTGGCCAGAAGTCCCATTTGATCTGTGTTTTATTTCTCCTGTCCTCTGATCCTACTAGAAGGTGGGCTGAAACCTGCAACCAAAGTATTGCTGAATTGTATCTGCCTCAAATAAACCTGCCTTCAAATAAACTTGTTGGAGCCACTAAGTCAGTGCTTCCCTGACTTTCTTGGTACATATAGAAAATGGGAATATTTTTATTGTACCCTGTGGCCAGACAGGGGCCTCTGCCTGCCGCCTGCCCACATGCCTTCTTCCTGTTCTCCTGCAGGAATCAGGGGATTCACTATCTCAGCAAACCTTCAAACCAGTCACTGGAACACTGTGTAAGACAGAGAGCAGGGTCCCACTGAGCCTCCAAAATAGGTTCTGTGGCTGCTTTGTGCCTGCTTACCAACAAAAATGGGCATATGGGGTAGAATTGAGTCTGTAACTTGCTTTCATTGGAAGATTGCAGAAGAGGAGGCCTGTAGCTCTCACCGACCTGTAATCATTGGAAACTGAGTCCTTGTAATCTGACGGTTGGGTATGGCCAAGTTGGCATAGGTTGGGTCACACTGCTAGGTCAGTCTATGTGGGATCCTGGGTGTTCCACTGCATCTTAGGACCAGAGAAGGTGAATCAATAGTTGCTATTTGTCAAACCCAGAAGGGAAGCTCTCCAATAAATGCCACGTCAAAGGGTTGTGTCCTTGATGCTATGCTGTTTCATATTTTTATCAGCAATTTGAATGAAGACTGAGAGTCTCATTTATCAAATTTGCAAATGACAAATTCCAGGACTTACGAAGGTCAAGTGAGATAATAAGAGAGAAGTCATTTGGTGTTATGGTGCAATCCATTGATGGTGATGACACAGAGTTAAAAATTATCTTAGTAGCCCAGAAAAGGGTCAAAACTGAACCTCAAAAAAAGAAATATAATGTGATAAGCATAAGTTCAAAATTTAGGCTTCAAAAAATATGAAAGGATAAAGTACCAGATGGCAGCAGTGTACATAAAACATGTACCAGATGAAGGTGGGAGAAGATGAAGGACCCACTGGTTTTGAGCCAGCAATGGATGAGGCTACCCTGAGTTGTTAAGGAGGCCTCTGGCCAACGACCCTGACACCTGGATGAATTCTGACATTGGGCATTGCTATCCCCACCTCCTACAGACTGTGACCAGCTCCTGGGAGAAGCCATAGGGTCAGATGTGGAGTCAGGCCTAACTACACTAAGTGGCAATAAGCTCTCAGTCAATGTGGAAGGTAATTAAGAAAGAAAGACCCCTCCATTATGTGGTACTGAAGGTGAGTTGCTCCTATGCCCTGCTAAGGCTCCCAACTTGCCAGCATGGCCAGGATGTTTGGCTCAGAGAAAAGAAGTGAAAAATGCATTGATAAAAGAATAAAATTCAAGACTTTCTTCACAGAAGATGGAAGAAATGGAAGGAAGGATGATGTAAAAATAAGCAATCAACCAACGACCTAGGGGCAACTGTCTGTGCCCTTATTCAAAAATCTCTTTATTTCCTTGAATTTTACTTTCATGTCATCTTTTTTTATTTTTTGCATTTACCAAATCTCAGAACCTTCTGGCCAAAGATGACAGGAAGTTAGCCAAATTTAAAGGAGTTTTCATTTGGGAAAGGAAGTATCCTCAGCTCCAATGTGCCCACCAGGCAATATGGTGAGTTGATGGTGAAGAGTCCAACTCATCAGGAGTTCTGTTCACCAGCAGTCCATGAGCAAGGACAATCCCGTGGAAGAATAAATAAACACCAAGACACAGCCATCACCGCGTGCAGACTTCCCCATGAAGCTATTTCCCACTTCCTGTGGATTCTCAGTTGTTTCAGGATGGGTAATGCCCTCTACTGTCTGACCATTCAAATTCTCCTCTTTGCAAGTTCATAAAACCAAGTATAAAGTGTGGAGAGACAGAAAATCAAACAACCTTGTATTGGGTCCAAAAGGAACTGCAAATGTGTCTAAGACAATGCCTGCTTTCAAGAAGCTTGCAATTAAGTGGGACTATGAGATATAAATACTAAAGACACAAGTCAATAAATCCTATATTTCCAGGAAATTCTTGGCAGCCTGAAGTTTCAAAGAGTCTTTAAGTACACTGTCCTCACACAAAAACGCCTGGGCCTACCCCATGGCTGGAATATGGATAAGGCTGCTTACAAGATTTGTTAGCTAGTTAAAAACTCTTCCAGGCTTAGCAATATTTTTAAGTTTTTAAATATCAGCTTTAAGTGCAAGTGCCATTCGTTCAAAATAGTCTGTGCTGGGGAAATGTAGTTTAATGTTTTCTCGAAGTTAATTTTCTGTATTCAGCCACGTGATATTCCTTAGCTTTTGACAGGGGCTCCCTCGAACATTCCAAAACCACACATCATCAAATTAAAATAAGAGAACTTCCATTACATTGCTGCAAATCCGAGATGCAAATAAAATACCATCTTGCTCAATAATGATTGCCAGAAATATAAATACAGTTTAGAAAAATTATTTAATTAGTTTATTTTTAAGTGTGTGCCAAGATGGGTTTGGTCTCGCTAGTATTAAGTCCTGGAAGAAGAAATCAAGGAGAGGGGAATAAGCTGCAGCAACTTCATCATGAAATTAAGCCTGGATTTAGCAAAGCTTGGTCTCTCCCACCACCCCTAACACCCAGCCCTGGACCCAGCCTCAGCCAAGACTCCTGTCCAATCTGACATGTGCACGTGGTTGGTGCATCTCAAGCATTTGTCTCCCTTCCTAGATTTTCTCATCTGAGCATAAAACCAATGCCCCTTTGAGGACTTCTGATGACCTAGGCCAGTGGCAGCCTCCAAAAGGAAACAAGAAAGCAGTGGAAGAAAAGGAGAAAACAGTGAGGACTCCCTACCTCTGCTGCAGGCTCTGAGATGGCCTTTGGGAGGACTTGGCTCAGCCATCCTGGAACCCCTTCACACAATGGACAGAGGCATGCAGGGATACCACAAGAACACCAAACGGTGGCGGGGACTACTCTATTCCAGTCCTGACCATAGAGCACTGTGGTTAGATTACTTCCTTCTTAGGGGCCCAGGCCCTGCCTTTTGTATCCTAGTAGGGAAACAGTGGGCCACCAGATAAACTTGCAAAAACAGCTGAGTTCCCTGAGACCAAAAATGCAACTACATAAATATCTCATGTCTGAGAGCAGGTGATAAAATGTATAAGGGCTGGGTAAAGTGGCATAAGGAGGGGCAGACAGAAAGCCTGCCACGCTCTGCAGGGTTCCTGAAAGGTTAGTCTTATCCTGCCAGTCTCTCTCCACAGCAGAGCCCACAGAACAAGCCCTATTTTTATCCCCTGCTCTGATGCCCAGAAGCAATACAGAGAAGAGAGCGGATCCACTGTTTCACTTGAAATTGTTCTGCAATTTTGTAGCTAAAGACACTCATTGGGGCTGAGCTCCCAGAGTCCCTCGGTCTAGAGGACTAGTCTCAATAGTGCCTGGGCCAGCTGGATGCTCAGGGCTGTCTGAGGCTTCCCTCCACCCGCAAGCCTGATTCCAGAGGGCTGAAGGACAGACTGGACAGTCCCTTCAGAGCCCCACTCAAACTGAATGGCCTGTTTCCTACGTCAGTAATAGAGCACAGAGAACCTAAAAGAGTTGGCACCAGCCACTTCTACACCTCCTGCAGGGCATAGGGACTACTACACTACAAAGCTTCCTGTAGAATGCAAAGTGCTTGGGAGCAATATATTAACTCACTTAGTCTTTTCCCACATATTGCAAAGGGAATAAACACTGCTTGAGTACCTACCAAGTAAAGGGCTGCATTTGTATTTTCATTCAAACATCTTCACCATAGATAGGTGAAGCAAAGGTGTAGGACAGCACGGAGTAGAACCTATGGCTCCTGTTGCCCCCAGAGAGGGACTGTCCGATCTAAAGGCACTCACATAATAAAAACTTTTCCTTTAACACTCTTTAGACCAAGCCAAACCTATGTATTGGCCAGATTCTACCCACAGGCCAAGATTGTACAGACTAGCTACTACCCACCAGGATGTAGGGCTAGACAGACGGCTGCTCCTGAAAGGCAAGCAACCTTGTAATCTCCATCTCCCAGCTCATAGTGGAGCTCAGTTCATGCTTTTCTGAGTGTGTGTTCATTGAAAATGGGGGTACACACCAAGAAGAGGAACCAGCTAAAGCCCAGAACAGAGGCCCATGGCTCTCCATGCCAAGCTTGCTCTGCAGTGGTCTGGGGACTGCTCAGCCTCCCAGAACCAGGCTTTCACCGGAAAGCAGTGGGCCTCCCACCCAAGGCAAGGTGAAAGTCTGGAATGCTTTCAGAATTATCACAAGGACATACTTCAAGGTAGGATGTTTAAGTCAAAATGCAAACCACTTGAAAATTTAAGAATCTCTCTGTGGGTCTTCTTGTTTCTTTTTCAAGATCCCAAAGGGAGCCCTCAGTCTACAGATGGGACCATAAGTAAGCAGCATAGGTAAGCACAGAGAAGAAGCTGCTAGAAGCGCAGAGCCTGCACCCTCTGGCCTCTGGGCCACCTCCACCTGCAAATCCCACATGCATCTCAATTCACTACGTCTAGGAAACAATGGACATACTCCACCCGTCCACAACCTGGTCTCAGCCTAGAGGACACCTGCAAGGTGGCTGAGGCCCCACTTTCTCCCACCCCCATGTCCAGCATCTTCAACTCCAGCTCCTAGTGCCTCTCAAATCAGTTCCTTTCTTCCTTCCCCACCACCGCTGCTCAGCCCTTCTCAGACCCCAACTTACTACAATAGCCTCATAGCTGTTCTCCACGTGGTAACCTCTCTGCAATGCCAGTCTGGAAAGCCCCAAGGCCTGACCTCTGCCCTAGGGATAAATCACTCAGCCAGACACCAATACCGGTCCTGGTCCAGCCCCCACCCATGTTTGTACCTTACCCCAACCCCACGTTGGCCTTGGACTTGGCACCCCTCCCAGGGCTGCACCTCTCCAGTTGGCCTTGCTGCTCCCTGCACCAGAATCTCTCCCCGTGTCTCCATAGAGCCAACCTGACAGACCTTTTCAAACACCCTCCAAAGCTCAGTGTGATGCACCTCCCCAGGAGGCCTTTTCCATGTCCTGCTTCTCACACCTGGATAGGTTCCCCCTCTTACTATTTCCAGGGCACCCTTTTCATGGCCCATCTCACCTCTTGCTGCATTGCATTTAAACTATCTATTCACATGTGTGCTGTGGCTACCTGAAGCCATGAGCTCCCCAGTGCCAGGAACTAGAGTGTTCATCTCTGCACAGCCCAATTCGTGCACGGGGCATTTAATAATATTGGTTGAATTGACTGCCCAATTGATGGACTCATTGGTGAAGTATTCTACAATGTCACATCTACCTCTCTGTCTAAAATAGTGGTTCTCAACCTTCCTAATGCCGTGACCCTTTAATACAGTTCCTGTGGGTCACAACCCACAGGTTCAGAACCGCTGGTCTAAAACATGTAAACCCATGTGTTTGGAGTACAGTGGAAGGTACATATCATGGGAAGTTATGACCCCTTTTGTCTTTGTGGTCCTTGACTTAACCCCCTGATGCCCAGATCGGACCTTTCTGGGACTCAGGCCTCTGGATTCCTAGACAAACCATCGGCTCCCACTGTCTCCTGCCATCCCAACGGCATTCCCCTCTCTGACCCTCTGCAAGTGGCTTTTATCACTTACAGCTCCTCACTAGATCAGCAAACACACAGGAGCTGGCAAAGGTGTGATGACAAGAGGCGGAAGCCCAGTTTTCATTCTCTTTTTCTTGATTTTCTCTGACCTCATGTGTAAATAGAATCTTTCTTCTGATGTTCACCCAGCCCTTTAATATGTATGGCCACATTCATCCTCACCTCCTGGGCTGCAGTTGGGGACAGCAAGGGCTTATTCCTGGATTCGTAGAAGAGAAATTGAGGCCTAGCCCAGAGTGGGAACTCGCTGGAAGATATTCAGCAGACCCTGGATTAGAAGCTAGGTCTCTCTATTCCCTGGCCAGCACATAATACTTCTTCAATTTCTCTGAACATAAAAACCTCAGGATTATTTTTCAGGAGGAAAAAAACTAGGCCTGGAGAAATCATAGCTACATTTCCAACAAGCTCCATTCAGAGGGCACTGTAACTTACATAAATGATTTCCTATTACACCGCAATTGTCACTGCAACATGACAGTCTTGCGGCTTCCTTGAAGTGTTCTCTTTGTTGTTTTTCTGCACAGATCCCCCAGAAAGAAGAATCAAATATGGTCCGAGCAGGAAAACAAACCACATGACACCCACAGGCCCGGATTCCCCTTCTTCATGACTCCTCTTGAGAAGGACCAAAGAGAATGCAATGAATAGCACCCCATGGGCCAAAGCCCTTCTCCCACCTGCCTTCTTCCCAAAGCCCTGCTGTATCCCTGCAAATAGGATTCCTTTAAAAAAAAATGAAAGCCAACAGTTTATGAAGAAGAAATGAAGTGGCAATTTCCCAGCATGGCTGGGAATCAATACAAGCTGTTGTCGGGGTTTTCCTTTCAAAGGGTGGCTGCCACACTTCTCCCAACTTAAGAGTAACAGAGCTCTGGTGCTTGACTTACAACTGTTTCATCATAGCAAGATATTTTTAATTTAAAACTCACTGCAGTTGGGTTCGAACTCAGCTGGGACTTGATTTACTGCTAATTCATTTCTCCGATTCCTATAATTCTAAGCTCAGTCACCAAACAGTTTAATGCTGATAGAATCACCAGTGCATTGCTTTATGAATGGGCGTCAGGGGAATTTTGTTAGTAAGTGTGTGTTAGCAACTGTTATTCACTCTGCAAAAGAGTGCCATGCTTTCATGGCAGAGGCCCTATAATTGGGCATGTGGGTTACCTGGCGTCCTCAAGTGATGATCCAAACCCAAAAGCACTGAGGTGATATCCCCACCTACCCTAACTCACTCACCACATACACGTTACTTATGTGAGATGCATGCCAGGCAGTGAAAACGCTTCCCATGGGAAATGCTTAACTTTGCTCTCAGGGTCTCTAACCCAATGATGGAAGTCATGGATTTATAGTCTAATTAGAAACCTTCAACCCTCTCCAGTGACAAAGTTTTGTTGGTTTTTTCTCCCCACAAGAGAAAATTTATTTCAACCATCCAAAATTCAGGAAGATGTGTCTTAATAACTCAAGCCTCCTTTGTTAATTTGATAAAGAACATTCATCATTGTCAGTTATATTGAAGCGTCTTACTCAATACATATAGCTGGGGGAAAAAATGGAGAAAGTGAATGTCATTACTCACATATTTTGCAAACATCCATCTTAGTCTATTACGTGCAACCAAAAAGTGTTACTTGTTGGAAACATGTCCACAAATCTGTCAGCACTGCGTTCACACCTCCTGAAATGGTTCCTTTATGAAATACACACCTGAAGCCTGATCATGTGGCCACAGTTGCAAAAGTTGTGTGAGAATTCACAGTCATTTCTAGGATCTTTAAAAGCAAAAATGACAAGGGCAAGAGGCAGGTGGCTCCTCTAAAAGCTGTGGTTAAAAGTCATTTTCCCGTTTTAATTCAACTCTGGACTTAACTGAAATTTAAAAAGCTTCCAGTTGATGTCCACCATCTCCCACAACACCCTTCGTTGGACACTCTTTCCAGGAGATACCAACAGGCTTAAATACAAAGGGATCCCACAGTCTGATAAACTGAAAAGCTGTTGGCTATGAATTAACTGGTCTCTCAGGAGCAGGTCTCCCCCACTGTTAATAGGTTCAAGTGCCTCTTGAATCTCCAAGAAGGGGACACAATACAGGGTGTTTGCAAAACCGACTTGGCCACAGAGTGCTTTTCCCATGGAATGTATCGTGGACCATTCTTTGAAATGCTCTGTTAAATGCAACTTGGCCATCCCTCCCAATCCATTGGCACCTAAACGCATAGTGGGTTTTACATGGAGACCGAGGCTTCAACTCCATGTGTGTCAACGTGAAAAGACCACTGCAACCTACCTGTCCCCACCTGCCATCACCCAGGACACTGTGTGCTGACGGACAGGCTCAGTCTTTCCCCATCTTAGTCCATTATAATACTCTGAAACAACCAATTGGCTTTAGCCTGCCTTAATGGGTTCCCTCCTCTGCCCCTGCTGTGGAACAAGTCTCCACCACACATCCTTAGTTTTGCCCTTTTAGGTCTTTCTTCTTCACCTTATCTCACTCTGTTTATTCATTACATTGATTCAGCAAATATTTATCAGTTGCTTTCAGTAGGTTTGGCCCTGGGCTGGGCACTGAGTATACAAGGAGAAGTAAGAAATGTTCCCTCTCAGTGTGAGACATAAGGAAATACACAATTCCAACTGTCATCAGTGCCACTGCCAGCAGAAGCTTCTTTACCATTATTTAAAAGTATGAAATGAGTTCCTGATTGCACAAGAGACGGATCCAAACAGGAGCTGGCCCTACTCTCTGGGAGCCAGAACTCTCAGGCATACACCCTGCCACAGACCATGTCTATGTCAGGGATTTGCTCACATCAGTCTGCAGTTCAGGGCCAGTACATCTGGGGAGGAAGACAGGTGTCAGTAACTAACAGACAAGAGAGCTGGGAAAGATCTTGGTCACAAGCACAGCTTGACCAACAATCTTTGGCCCAGTCTGACCCTACACTTTCACAACTCTTTGAAGCACAGGCTGGACTAGCTGGAAGCAATGACTTACGGAAAATATTATACACAGAAATGTCACCTGTTACTTTATGTTTCAATGCTTACATCTCTTAGAACTAGTAAATGACTAAGGTCATTTACTTCCACCACTCAGCTCCCACAAACAGGAGCAGCTAAGATATGCACATGCCATTGGTGGAAAGCTCTCCTTCGATTAACAAGCTCTAAAACATTAGGAAAGCCTCATGAAAACTGACAGGTGCCCATTCTCAACATGGCTTCTATTTGGAGTTCACATTGGCAGACCCACAGTGTAGTCGGCTGGTGCTGCCATAGACTCATAAGTCAAGGAAGTTCCTGACCAGACCATTCTGCCCTGTCTCGATCTGATTCTGTTCTGACACAAAAACTATCATCTCAGACTCCCAATTGACATACCTGCCCAGATCTGCATGGTCACCCTTGACCTCTCCATGCCCCACCCCATGCCCTGCTTTGAGCAGAATGTCTCCAGAGTTGCCTCATGTAATTCCTCTGCTCCAGAAGTTCTCACTGCCCATCTTCCTTCAATAGCAATGGCCGGGCTCCTGCAGGGGTAATGCCATCAGGCATAGAAGCCCTAGCCCATGGGCTTCTGGATCCACAGGGGCTCTAACCTGACATGGCATCCCAGTCTCCAAGTAAAAGGGACTTGACGCCTTGTGGGGTGACCTCTGACCAGTGGGCTGCAGCAGACAGGCTACCCTGCCAGCTGTGCTCAGCTTCCGCAGACTACTCTGAGATGCTGTGTTTACATGTGTTTGCATCTGTTCTGTGCATTGGAGTTCCGTATAAAACTTCAGCTGACTGAAGACTTTTACTGCAGACATATTAAACTATATTTTAATCACTAAAAGACCTAACTCCTTATTTCATAAATGGTAATATTAAAACATAAGATGATCTTTCCCAGGACCCTTAGCTGGTAAGTAACAGACCTAGAATTATCTACATCTATCTGTAGCCAAAGTCTAGCTTCTCCACAATACCAGCAGTTTTTAAGCAGGGATGAAGCATATCCAAACCTCTAGGAGCCTAAAAAAATGTACACATGCCAGAGAAACTCTCTCTTGCCTTAGAAGGACAAGGAACAGGATGGACTGCAGAGATGGCAGAGCAAACAATGAGGCTGGAGGTGCACTGCCTGCCCACCTGGCATAATTCTGCAGGAGAACCTACCACTTACACAATCACCAGAACCCAGTACCCGTATGATGTGAATATTCAACTGAATTTTTCCTTGTAGAATCCACCCCATTACTCACAGTTGAAAGTAGATATAGGAAAGTGCTTGTCTTAGTCCAATGTTTGTAAGTGGATTCCAGATCCACCACACCATATGTCTACTTCTGTGCTCTCACAATCCACGTTGGGGCAGCAAAGGCTCTGAGAAGTCCTGCAGCAAGGAACATCTTCAGCTTTGCTTTACACCCAGGGGTTCTCACACTCAACTTGACAGTGGAAATTTTTTTGTGTGTACATAATGCCTATTCACTGCCCCAGAGAATATTCTTTGGGAAATTCTGCTCTATTCTGGATATTACCTTTAGGAAGCAGATCTGAGATGGGGAGAAAAAGAAAATGAAGTGGAACCATCTCTGCCACGTTAGCTGACCTTCCACGTGGGCTGCTGCCATTGTACATCCTGATGCCTGCGGCCCCGACGTGTCCTCCTCTCATTCTCCACTCCCTCCATAGGAAGAGAAACCATATGCCAACCACGCTTTGCTTTGCTTACTTGCTCTCCTCTTGACCTCTGGGGCAAAGTCCCAGGAATGGTTGGTTCACCTTCTAGTTCCAGACTCCACACTACCAAAAGAGAAATCCCCCTGGGTTCATACGAGAAGAGTTCAAAGAGCATGTCAGATAAGAAAGTGACCTTGAGTAAAGCCCAGGGAAGCTCGGAACTACTATGGTTTTTCTTTCCTAAATTTCCAGTGACCTCTTCCTCAATTGCTTCTCTCCTCACACTCCATAATGAAAATGCTCTTGCCTGTAAGACCTCGGGAATTGATTCCGCTAGGCAGTGTTCAGCGCATTGACTGCAGAGACTATATCCTCTTAGCTAGTGATCTGTTTTGTGTTGGAGTGACAAAACATCCCAAAATCCAATTTGCTGTTGCGAATCCTGATTCATGGAGAAGGTACTATGGAGGGGAGGGGGATATCCAAGCTTAGAAGGTGAAGCAAGGACACCCGAGGCCTCACAAACACCTGTTGGTTTAAACCTACACTGGACTCTACATCCCACCATCGCAGCCACTCCCACTGTTGTCCCCGAGGGGAGGAGAGGAAATCCCCTGAGACCCCTTCTAACCACCTTGAGTTTGGCAGAAACTTCAATCCCCTCACAAATAAATAAAACATGGAATACAAGTTTGTCTTTGGGAGGAAGAAAAAACCTACAAAAACAACCAAAGGGCCTCACTGTAGATGCTCCCTAAAATGTCCAGACCAGAAGAACTAAGTCTACCAACCGAGCCTCCGCTGTGGGGTGGAACAGTACCTGACCCAACTGCACGGGCTCCCTCAGGCCTTTCATGCCCTCACCTTTCCTCATCGGGATCTAATTCTAACACTGCAGCTCACCATACAAATGTGGACCTAGCAATATCCTGCTAAGTGCTACAGGATAAACTAACTATCCCTGCACATGGGTCATTGGCACCAACTCCGATGAGCTTCTGCTCTAACCATAGAGTCCCAGGCATCTAGCATGGGACACAGGTAAAGATTTCTTTCCTGCTTCTGGATCCCCAGATTTGGAACTCTAGGGCTAATGAATGAGTAAGTAAGCAAGAATCAAGCTCCACAAGCAGAATAATTGTTAGAATCTTTGCTCAAGAAAGAAAAAAACCACCCATCACTTTGCAACCCGGAGCCTCGGACACCTCATTTAAATTCTTCTTCTCAGACTCAGTTTCCACATCATCAAAATGGAAATAAACAATACCTGCCTTACACAGTTAACTTTAAGGGTTAAATGAAAAAGTGTTGTTTCTATAATACCAGCAATTTGTAGCTGTTACCAGGGAGAATTAGACTCCTGCCAGACTTCGAGCCTCATAGAATTAAACAGAAATGGAGACTTCACTCATTTGCTCCTCTTTAGTTTTTCCCAAGAGAACATGGCAGTTGCCAAATGTCACCCTGAGGAACTGGGCACTCCGTTAGAACGATCCATGCCCACAGCCAAGGATGAGGCTTGGTGAATGAGGAAATCAAGGCTCAATGAATAAATAAATGTGCCTGGAGTCAAACAGCGGTATCCCAAGGAGAAACTAGGGCCAGGTAGTCTGAACCTCCCCCCTAGGTGCTCTTACCCACAAACCTCCCCAGGATACAGCAACACGCTGAGCACATATATTCTAAGGAGATAAGCAGCACAGTGACAGGAGCGAGGTCAGATTGCTCCGGGTTGAGATTTGGCTCCATCTCTTAGCGGCTGTGGGATCTGGGACACAGTCCTTACCTTTCCGTATCTCGGTGTCCTCGTGAAGGAAATGAGGATAGGAATAGCAACTGTCTCTCTGCCTTGTTAGGAAGAATAAATGGGCCAACCCAGGCAGACTACTTAAATGGTGCCTGACCCAGGTGACTGCTCAATGAATATTGACCACCATCATCATCATCACGGATTATTACCTTCCGTTCCATTGTTTCACAAGGACTGAAACCAACACTAATGTCCTCACAGCTTCTTCACTTGGGGAGCTGGTGCCACATACCCACAGGACAGAGGCAGGAGGGCTCGCACAGACTCACTCACACAGGGATTCAGGAAACTTTCCTTCCCAGCTGCTTTATGCCAATCAGGAAGGCAGCCTGCCCCTTCTGAAACAAGGCTGGGCTCTGGGAATTAGGACCCCGCCTGCTTTTCCTTTTAGGATCCATCCCCTACACTGAGCAGCAAAGCCCCCTCCAATCTCTCTGCTGGCTCCAACTTCCTGCCACAACTTAAATGCTACAGCCTAGGCAGCAGGACAGACTGCAGGAGAGAGTCAGGACAGTGAGAGGGCATCAGGAGTTCAGGCAGGGAGGAGGGGGCGGGCAGCTTTTAAAGAGACAGTGTCCACAGCTCTGTGTGGACAGCTCAATAGAGCCTTTAGGGCAATTACCCTAATCATGTGCATCTCCCAAACAGGTTGGATTTATTAGCACAACATCTTTTTAAAATGCCGCTCTTAAATATAAATAACACTTAATCATCCGGCTGTCGTTAAATTCATGTTATATTGATTTCTTGGAGTGCTGCAAATTTGAGGGTGAATGGGCTGGCGGATGTGCTTACAAAGCCAAGAGGTGGACTCTCAGCGGGGGTGGGGCAGGGCGGAGGAAGAGGAAGGGGGTATCCAGGGAGGGAAGGCAACCTGTTCAACAGCTCGGGGTCTAAACCAGTTTCACTCTGGATAGAGCTGGACACGAATAAGGAGAGAGGAGAGGCTGGCACATCTGTTGCACAGACTAATCGCAGCCAACATCATGGTCGGGTTTCTGTATTGTTGCTGCCCCAACATGGCCCATCACAGAGCCACTCCAACAGGTCTCCGATGTGCATTGTGTGCATGCGTACGGCTTCTCTACGCGAGGATGGGGAGACAGACGCAGCTAAGAAATGCCCCCTAGCTGGCTAGGAGGAAAGAGATTTGCTGTGATTTCTTTGCAGCAAAGCCTGGTGATAGCTGGGAGCCAAAAGCAGTTAAAGACCCAGTCCCCCCTTAGCTCGCTCCTCATTTCAGGATGCTGCTGCCCTGAAAGCCCCTACTTCATTCCCCGGAGCCCTCATTGTAATGAAAAGGAGGGAGGCAAGTGTAGGCAGACTCTGCCATGCAGATCTCCCTGTCTGCGGGGAGCAGCAGCACAGGCTGGGGAGAGGCACAGACAGGGAGAATGGAAACAAGTGGACTGCCTCAGATTCTCTGAAATGTTTGCAGAGCATCAGCGGGCATCCGGGATGGCGTCCTGGAAGGACCAGGAGAGCCACCGGGGAGTACGCGATTGGGCAAGAAGGAATAGCGTGTGGGCGACCCACGCCTAGTGCCCACAGGAGAGCCCCCTGGAGCACAGTCTAGCAAGCAGTGAGGATCTGCTGCAGAAGAGCATTCAAGGCTGGGGTTTTTCTAGGGCAAATCCCTTCCCAGTGAGGAAGACACCAGAGAACTTAAAAGGAAGGCCACGGAGGAGCACACAGAGAGAACGACAGGGTGGCATGCTTCAGGGCTGGGCAAGGGAGCCAGGAAAACAGATGATGTACACTCAGCTTTATGCAGATGTTAATTAATGCCTGCCTCATTCCAGAAACCAGATTGGTAGCTAATGCTAAGTGCAGAAAGTGCAGGGATTCTTTGAACTCAGATGTTTAGCTTATAACAAGCATAACGATTGTTGGCTTTACATTAGAAGGATGGATGCTGAAACTACAAGAAAGAAAAGAGAGAAGAGGGGGAAGTAGAGAAAGAAGCAGAGGTCTAAGAGGGAAATGCAGACATTTCAGGAAGATCTGTACCCCAACCTTTGCCTCTTCAAGATCCCACAAGGGAATGTTTACCTGGGAGGCACCCACGGTTGCCAGAGCTCACTATTTCTGTTGCAAACCATGTGCTTCCGGGTGCATAAGTGGGACCTCCCTGTCCCTGCTCTTGAAGGGCATGAATATGGAAATGTTTCAGGTCTTCCACAGCCCAGAAGATCAAGGTGGACCCCATTGTCCACAGGGTTGGATGAGCCAGACTCTGAGAATGTGTGCTTAAATGCATGTGTGTAGATACACTCTGTGTGCATGTGTACACACACACACATCAATCTTAAAAAGAAAACGATGTTTCTTTCCCCTACCAGGTTCTCCCCATTGTGAGAGCTTCGCTTTATTCATCTACCCCTTTCAATCGATCAAAGGGCAGCTCACACAGCACACTTGGGGAATACAATCTCCCTCCTGGGGCCCTGCTCTTCTCCTCAGCCTACTCAGAGAGCTTTGCAGGAGCTGAAAAAAGTTTGAAAATCACAGAGGAGAGGGTGCTGAAGAGCCAAAAACAACTCAAATCCTATGCCTAGCACTCAGGCCTCCTTGTTCAGAAGAATGTTCACCCCTTTTCCCTCATGTTCGGAACACTCCCAAAATATGCTCACCACTGGTGGGTTTGTGGGACACTCTGAACACATGATCTTCAGTGTTCCAGGTAAATGATAATTCCATTTTTAGTCAGGTTACCCAAAAAGCTACCTCAAAGGGCAGCCATAAAGACATAGGAGCTTGCTTTGTAGGTATATTGGTTCCAAAATAATGCTTGATTTGGATCTCACATTCCTTTCCCAGCAACAACTGAGCCCCCCAAAGGGCAGCTCTTAGACTAGAAGATAGGAACTATGAAAAAGCCCTTTTGCAACCTCAACCACTCCTACTTCCTCCAGAGAAAGTTTGAAAATGGGCAGCCTGTGAAACTCTAGCCAGGGAGAAAAGGAAAGAGAATGCTTTGGGGAAATGGCACCTTGGCCCATGGGCTTCTGGAGAGTAGCTCTGCACCGAAGAGCAGCTGGCTCTGGGAAACGCAGACCCAAGAACGCTTTGCCTCTCCTAGGGTGGGCACTGCCTGCTTGATGGTGAGAGAGGGGACCTTCCTCTTTTGGAGGACTACACCCCTCTCGCTTCCCCCTTCTAGTTCTTTTTCTCAGACACACACTTCCAAAAGCATATGACAGGTGTTGGCCAGCCAAAGGCACAGGGAGACACAGCCCGGTATGCAGAGAGCAGGGAGGAAGGTGAGAGCAAGACCTGTGCCTCCGAGCCTGTCTGCTTGCTGTTACCCAAAGATCAGGGATGTGAGCAAGGTCATCTTTTTAAAGGAAGATATGACCCCTCACGCCCTCCCTAGACAAGCAACACAGCGATGCTTGAGTCCCTTCCTGCCTGAAATCCCGGCGCATTCCCGGGGAAACCGTGCCACGCTTCAGAAAGGCGTCTGTGCTGCCTCTTACTGGGGAAACGCAGAGTCTGTTCCACATGCGCCGCCCTACAGAACTGCAGCCCCATCCGCCTCTGTGGCCTCCTCCCCGCGCGCTCGGCCGCCACGCTCTCCAAATATCTGTCTTAATATCTGTTGGTCTGTCTAGCGTTGAAATACCAGGGTGTTCGAAGGCCACAGAGAAGCGATTACACTGGGCGGGTCTCCGGAGACCTCCCCTGACTTCTCTGTTTTTTAACACCAGCTAGGGATGACAGGGGCTGGGAACTGAAAAATCGCTCCCTCAGCTTATCCCAGCGGGAAGGAGAGCCAGGAATATACAGAATCCTCCCCGGAAAGTCCCGAGGAAGAGAAGTCTGAGTCCCGGAGAAAGAACCCCGGGAAATCCCTGCTCCGGCCGCTGCACCTACGCGGGTGTCCAGGTGGGACGTGGGCAGGTGCGCGAGCGCGGTGTGTGCCCGATTGTATTTCCGTGTGTGCGTGTGTATGTGCAGTGGGCTGGCTCTGGGGCAGCCGAGGACTCCCTGCCCGGCCCGGGCATGTCCGCCCGCGCTGCCCGCGCTGCCGGCGCCGCCCGCCCGGCCCCGCGCCCGGGCCCGCCGGCTCCTTACCTGGATGCGCCGCGCTTCTCTCCTTCAACCGGAGCGCCGCATTGACACTGCAGATGGTGCCTGTGCCGCTGCCTCTCGCCCTCCTCTGAACGTGTGCGTGTGCGCGCTTGTGGCTGCCTCCTCCAGCCCCAGCCCCGAACGCAAATACTCCACCGAGGCACAGGGAAGCCGGGAGCGGTAAAGGAAAGCGGAGGGGGCCACTCAGAGCTTGACAGCTCCTCTGGCAGCGTCCAAGGTGGGCGTAATGTCCAACAAAAAGGTCGGGAAATGTGGATCGATTCCAAGCGCCCCTTTCCTCCAGCCAGCCCCGGAGCCCGAGCAGCAGCGGCAGCTCTCGGGGGCTGCAGTGACGACGTGGGGCTGCCCCCTTCGTCCCCACCCCCGCGGGCTGAATGTCCTTGATGCCAAGCGGGCACGGCGGCGTCACTCCGCGCCGCCCATGCTCGCCGGGTCGGGTCGCTGCCCGGGCGCGGCGAGTGCGCTGGGGACCCGCCGGGGAGCGCTCTCTGCGCCTCTGCGCGCCTCGCTGGGCAGCGGCGGCCGCCCCCAGGCAGCCCGCGGCCGGCCGCGGCGCTGCTGCCCCCGCCCCTGCCGGGGGACCCTCCGGGTAGTGCCCAGGGGCCGGGGCTGGGGTGCCGTGGGAGCCGCCGGCTGCTCCCCGGGGAGCCGCGGGGCTGCGGCGGTGGCGGCGGCGGCGGCTGGTGCTGCGGCGGCGGAGAGCGCGGCCGCGGGCCGAGCCGGGCCTCCCAGGCGCGCCCCCGGCCCCCCGGGCGGGCTGCTAGCAAAGTTTGCAGGGGGCAGGGAGCCGGGCCGCCGCTGGCTCGGCCGCCGCCGGAGCTCCCGGGCTGCCTGCTGCCGCCGCGGCTCGCTGCTGCTGTGCATTGAAGCCCGGCCAAGCGCTGCAAAAACTCCAGCTGCCTGGCGCTCTCTGGGTCCTCCTCTCCTCCCTCCCGCCCTCCCTGCTTCCCTTCCTCCCTCCCTTGCCTCGCCTCCTCCCCTCCCCGCCGCCCGCCGCCGCTCCCTCTCTGGCTCGCTCAGGCTGGCTCGGAGCTCGCGGCTGACATCCAGACCGAAGGAGAGCGGACCGCAGAGGGGGCAGGGGGCGCCTCCCCACGAGCTCTCACCCGCCGCTGCCCGGCTCGCCGGCTCTCCCCGGCACGGAGGTTTCCCGGCACCCCCTTGGTCCCCTCTGTCCGCATGGAGCTAGTGGAGATGCTGGGCAGAGAGATGCTGGGCAGAGCGGGTCGCTTGCGTGCTGACCTGGCGCACAGCCTGCGCTCGGAGTGAGGCACACTCCGCCGCCTGAAAAGGTGCAGTTGTGGGTGCTGATGGTCCGAGGGATCAGGAGTTCAGAGCTGATAAAAGCGCACAGTGACGCCACAGCATATACCCATTCCTACTCAGAACCCCGCTCCAGCACCCCATCAAGGCACCCGCACAGGGCACCCAAGGAGGCCGAGGACACCTAGGACAGAGGCCCGGCAAGAGAGCATGAATGGCCTGGCCGAGTGCCCGCCCTGACTTGGTAACCTGACGTGTCCAGGCACGTTTATATTAAGAGGCTGACCCTGCTGCTCTCTTCTCTGAAACCTTAGATCTCAGACTACATCCAAAACAGACAATACCAACATCAGGCTGCTGTCTGAAGTCCAAAGAAAGAAACCGTGAAGCGACTCTGGTTAGGCAGCCACTGTGCAGGGAGGAAACGCCTGGAGATGGAGGGTGGGCCACACCACCTCTGAGACCTCTGCTCATATCCGGGAATGTGTCCACCCACCCACGGATTCCCCGCACTTAGCTCTATACACACCTCCTTCCTGTCCACTCTGCCATAGATTCCAGGGAGGTGGCAGCAGTGTCCACTAAGCCTTCCCTCCTCAGGTGGACAGCCATCAAGGATGACCCCCCTTAAAGGAGCCCGGGGTTCTTAGCCTTCACTCTCATGTCCCTTCAACTTTGCCTGCCCCCACACCCAGCAACTTCCTGCAGGTTACTGTTGCTCCCACCCAAACACCTTCTTGGTGGGTAGAAATGCTTGACAATGGCGTAAATCCCTACACCTTCCAGAGGTGGTTATATTTTTACAGAAATCAAAGTTGTAAACTGGGGAGACTTTGGAACGAGCTGTGAGATGATGGCTTATACCGGACCCAAGGTGGGCAGCACATCCTGGTCAGGCTGGAACCACCCAGAGAGGACCCTGCAGAAAGTTTGCTCTCACTGATGAGAAGAACAGCCAAGCCCAAGCAAGAAAGAAACCAGACGTTTGTTTGATTCCTTGGTTAAAGGCTATTCCAGGAGACTGTCTGGAGCCCTTTCAGTCTCTGGGTCTCTGCTGAGTATTGCATGGCTCGGAGAGAGCAAGGAGTTATCTTATTAAGCTTATGTTAATACATTGATCTGGCTTCTCTTCCCAGAAACTCTGAATCCCAGACTCTAGATAAAGCACACACTATCAGGTTAGTTTCAGAAGTCCAGAGAAATAACAAAATCCCTCAAAGCCACTGCTTCTGGGACATCCTCTGGGACAGAGGAAGCCCAAGGCCACATGTGTCTGTCTGCAGGACCAGGACCAGCATGAGGCCAGCCATGTTCCCAGGATGCAAAAATGCAAAATTGAAGGCAGCCTCACCTGCCCTGGCATTGCTTCTTAGGTGTCTGCTCTAAAATTGCTAGGCAGGAACACCATAGGCCATTCCCAGAGATGACAGCCCAGACAGCCCCAGGAAAACCCCTAATGGGTCACTTAAGGAATATGGTTCAATAAAAGTAGGGGGGATCCTTTTAAATGTATGTTTGCCTCTCAGCTTTCAGGGTGTGTCATAAAAATGCTAAAACAGGGATGAGGTGAGAAAACATCTCTGTCTCCTTTCTCAGTCATTCTAGCGTGTATTTTTAATACAATCTGATTGCCTTCTTCCCCATTGTTGCTTCTGTGCGTGCGTGTGTGTGTGTGTGTGTGTGTGTGTGTCTGTGTGTGTGTGTGAATATGGCTGTGAGTTTCAGGCCCATTTCCTGATGGATGGACAGGAAGTAGAAGACCTTTTTTTTCAGAGGTGGCAAATAAAATGTGTTTATTATTCTTTATCTCCTGCCTAGTGTGTGGTGTCATTTATTTTCATTCAGAGAAATGAATGCCATGGGGTGCCAGAAGAGTAATAACAGAGCTGAATGACAGGGAAGAAGGACAGCAAAACACCAGACCAACTATGGGCAAGTGAGGGCCCAGCCGGCTCTCCTGTTGTTAATGGGGCCATATCTCAAACTGCATTCCCCTCCCTGTCCTTCCATCAGATAACAAGGTGAAAGGCAGACTGAAGGGGGCAGTTGCAATATCATCATAAGGAAGAACAGGAAGGTTCAAAGTAATCTGACTTGATTTTCTTTTTGTAATAATGACCCGTTGGACTTGAGTCTGGATGATGGGATGGGTGGAATGAGCAGAGTCCCTATATAGGAAGTGAGAAGACCTGTGTCCCACAGCTGGCTCTGCCACTGACCAGCTTTATAATTTGGAGCAGTTCACATCCTCTCAAGGAGATTCCATCTCTCACCTGCCACATTTACCCCTTAGAGTTGTGATGACATTCAAAGGAGATACCATTTATTAATGCATTTTGAAACTCTAACATAAATGCAATACACATGTACAGAATTAGTATTGCTTTGGAGACAGACATATCTTTTGTTCAAATGGAACAATACAATGAAGGTAGGTCTTGCCCCCCTCTGTGAATAAACACACTGGCAAAGGCAGCATCATATAATGGTTCAAAACATGTTTCTGCATTAGGTACAAGTCTTTGTGGCTCTCATGCTTCTCCTGTCTCTCCCACCTGATGAGGAGCCAAAGAGCTGTCCCCTGCTGATGGCATGTCACCCACTCTACACCCAGCCTGGTGCTAAAAGTAGGTGGATCATCATCTGGATCCATGGCCACAAGAGGGAGAAGCTCAAAGGCATTTCACTCCATAGAGTTCTCTTTTCTAAGGCGGCTGTTTGTGGGATTTGGGTTGTGGTTTGGTGTGGAGTTTGGGAAGAAAAGTATTGGCTCATCTCTCAGGGCTGCATAAAAGGCCCAGATTTAACAGGAAAGAGGAGAAGAAATCTTTAAGTTTTCCTTTACTTATCTACCACCATTTTATTAGCCTAGAAACAGAGCTGCTATTTAAGCTGATAAAAGCCAGATTTGCTCCTTAAATAAATCACCAGAGCCTGGTGGTGCTATAGAGAAATGTTCTTTCTCCCAAGAGCTTGTCCCCATGGCTGGATCTTGTGCAACCGCCGGAAAGAAACCACAGGCGGTTGGCAGCTTAAAAACCTAAATTGTGGCGCCACCTGCAGGAGAGAAGGAATATCAACAGTATCTGAACGCTCAGCAGAGAATGGGAGGGCAGAGCCAGAGGTGAAGTCAGGCATGCAGACCCCGACTCCCTTCCAGCCCCTGCTTTCTGGATGTGTCACTAGATTATGCCCACCGCACACTTCCTCAGCCTTTAATCTGCATCCTCCTTGAAATCTGCCTTTCATGGGATCAACAGCTACTCTCAAGGTTCCCAGTGCCTTCAAACAGACTTATTCTTTCCTCTTCCTACAGTTAAGTAGGCCTGTAACCTAAGGGCTGTATCTTTGAGACTCTAGGCCAGAGAAAAGTAAAATAGAGATGTGACTTCCTTTAGAGGAGAGCAGGGGGATGGGGATGGTGGGGAATGCCCCTGTATCACCACCACATTACCTAATTGCAGCTTGAACTGCAATTAGGTGTTAGGAACACTGCTGGGTGTTCCTAGATTCAATGTAATATCCCTAGAGATATTAACATCTGACTCTATACACTCCTCTTCTGCTAAGACAAGGCATTGGCTACCACTGACAACCCCCTCCCTGTCTCTTCCCATTAGTCAGAGACCCCCCCCCCACTGATGGCTGTGCTTAGAAACAAATCTGATCATTGCATTCTCCATGAGTGTCTTCATAGAATGCCACTGCCCACAAGTTGTTTGATGGATGGATAGGTCTTCATCACCAGCAGTGTGGTGGCACCATAAGGACACCTGCACCCACCCACCTGCTGGACTTGGCAAGCTCTGCCTCTGTGCTGTGGCTTCCCCCTGAGGTTGATGGCGCTCACATGCGTGCGTGCAAACACACACACACACACACACACACTGTAGATCTTGGTCTTTTGGGCCCTGAAACATCACCCATGACACCTGTGGCCCAAGTCTTCCTTCCTTTCCTCCCCAGATCTTTTTGCCCACTACCCCTTCTCCAGAATTCTTTCTCTTCTTCCAGCTAACACCACCAACAACAAAAAATTTGTCTTTTCTCCTGCAAAACCAGGAGTGAGAGGATGCAGTGGGCTTAGGGGAGATAGAGAGGAGAGGCTATAACTTAACTCCATCAGCCAAAAATATCAGAGCCCCAAATCTGCTCAGATCCATGTCTTGCTATGACAAGAAAATAAAAGCACTTCAGTGTGATCCTTCTTGGAGTTCCTAGGAGGTACAGGGTCCCACTGCATGCCTGAGTTCTAAGAATGGGATGCAGGTCACCACTCCCACAGGGGGTCTCCCTCTTGGCACCACCTTGTTCACTGGCCAAGTAGTTTAAGTGAGTCTCTTAGCTTCTCTGACCATGCTACCAATAGCAAGAGGGCCTCATGCTGTTTCCCTTGTTGTGAAGATGGATTTGTGCTGACGAGTTGAAGGCTCTTGCTTGGTAGCACACTCACAAGATAGTTGCCAGGTATATGAGCATAATCTGCTCTAAGTGACTATGGTACCAGCCCCAAAATCATCCCCAGTGAGCCTCACCCACTGGTATTTGCAGTTTCATGCAGTCCACTCCCACACTGAACAAGAGCTGCCTTCAGTGACCAAGAAATTACTGCAGAAATAACAGTGTAACCCATGCTAGGTCGAAAAGAACATTTTAGCTTCCCAATTGGTCTCTGGGATTACTTAGATCTGCCACATGGTAAGGAACTAAGGCCACCTACCAACAAACCAGCCCCAACTCAGCAGCCCCTTGAGTAAGCCACCTTGGAGGCAGGTCCTACAGCCCCAGTCAGGGTCTTCACATGATTCCAGCCTTCAGAGTCTTCCAGCTGAGGCCCCAGACATCATGAAGCAGAGAGATAAGATACTGTTTTGTATCAGTGATTTGGAGATGATTTGTTATGCAGCAATAGGTAAAGGATATAGCAATCTGCACAAAGTAAATCATTGCCCTGACCTTGGCCTCATTAATCTCTTACTCTTATTATTCAAGCCCAGATGGTTTTAAAATAAGAAAAACAAAGTTAACACACTCAATGCATGCAATTCCCAGGCTGGGCAGGACTGGACACCGGTACATGTAAAACCTTCAGAGCTTCTGAGTAAAGCCTCTTAACACATCTCAGTGGGTTGTATAGAAATGAAAAAAATGCAACCAAGGGGCTGAAGCATCAACACACAGAACATTGAAGTCCAGTACTTCCTTGAAGTAGGTTGTCACCAGTTCCAGAGTGACAATGATCAGAGACATCCAACAGGGAGGCAGAAAATGGGGCTAGGTGCTGTCCATTTTCACAAGCTATTCGGCACCTGCCTGTGTCAAAGGGCCTTTTGGAGGCCAGGGGAGTGGGATTCGAGTTTGAGGACTTATATCTGCACAGCGCCCAGCCCTGTAGTGTAAAACCACTCCCTATACCTAATCTCAACACGCACTGCACCCTGTCCAGGGTGGAGGCCCAAGGACACATCTTGTTAATAGACAGTATGGTAAAAAGAGGCCGGGGGCAGGAAGTAACTTCCTCCTCACCATTCGCCATGGACCTGCTGCATTATCCTCTCTCCTCAGCAGCTCCAGGAGAGCGTAGTGGAGTCTTCAGGTCACAGGTCAGGTCATCAACAGGGCCACATGAAGGTTAGCTCAGGAGGAGCAGAAGAAGCAGGGACAGAGGTAGGCACCTAGACTACAGCAGGTGAAAGAGCAAACGGTCACCTTGTGATTTTGGGGAGGGAGCTTAGGTTCAAGGTGGCACCTTCCCACTTTAGGACCCTGAAGCCTGGTTCCATTTTCCTTCCTCTGCTTTTAAGGTGTTTCCCCTAAAGCACTCCCACTGATGCAGCTTTGCAGATTGGAGATGGCCCTGTGGAGTCCAGTGGGGGCAGTGCCCCCCAAAGCCCAAGGCTATAATGGTGTGCAGTAGCACATAAGTGCTCAGGAGAGCCAATGATGCCATCTTTCCCTAGCTCAGCACCCAGAGATTCCATGCCGGTAGCTGGAAATCAGCCACTGGAGAAGTGTTTATGCCGTGGGAATCAGCGCACATTAGAAATAAGGACTTCTTCTTCTTCTTCTTCTTTTTTTTTTTATGACGGCTGTTTGTTAAAGTCTATCAGCACACCACTGGGGCCAGGGCTGACAGCGGGCCTGCCTAGCTACTCGGCCAATTTTTTATGGAGACCTGTCAAGATATGCTAACAGCATTAGCCCAGTTCAATGTCATTATAGCCAGAGTAAGAGTTCCCTTCTGCCCACAACCTACTCCTAGGTTATAAAAAAAAAATTTAACAGATACTCTATTACCTGTTTTTCCCGAATCCTGTATGTAAGAACCTTGACTCATGTTTTTTGAGATGAAAATCAAAAGGGAAAGACTACTTTCTGTCAGGGTTCTCATGACCCCAACCTGGAACGGTAGTCAACAAGGAAGACGACACTGGAGAAAACACAAGACTTTCACACAAACTTAGTGCATAAAGGCCTGAGAGCCTGAGGAGGCACACACAGTCTTTTGTGCCTGTTTGCAGCTCAAGACAGTGCAGCCCCCATCAGGCTGCCCAGAAGGAACTGGGTGCAGCAACAGAGCAAACATGCAAAGATACACAGAAGTTAAAAAGAAAGGGGAGCTCATGGCCTCCAGGAAGGTTGGGTGAAGGTCATCAGTTGAGTAAACAGGGAAATAGGGTTATGAAACATCTGAAACACCCAGAAAACGTAGACAGGGAAGAGAGAAGGGGAAAAACAAGTTTCATCCCTTTGAGCTATCTTAACTTCCCTAAGTTATACTGATCAAGAATCAAGGTCTTGGCCCTCCTGCTCTGCTGAATCCCCACACAGGAATAGTCACATAGACATGCCCCTGACTGGGCACTGTACCTGAGTTGGAAGGCCCATGAGGAATTCAGCCTGCCCACCTCCCACATCTTGTTCTGCTAGGCAAACTGAGGCAAGGAATGTTGATGTGGCCTATCTCGGTTTACATAAGAACCTCGAAATGTGAGTCTGTCAACATCAATGGTTTACTCCTTCCACTTCAAATTTAAGACTAATACCCTGGATTTGGCAACAATTCTGTTTTCATTTCTTCAAAGCACTGCAGTTAAAATATGGTACATGTATTCAGTAGAACACGGTGCAGATGTTAAACAAAATAAAGTAAATGCATGTGTGCAGCTCTGAAAAGCAACAACAAAACATGGGATGGTGCGTTTGTGTATATATATTTGCTTATTTTAAAAAATACATAACAGTGTGTTCATATCTACATAGGCTCATATATACACAGAACATTTTGGAAGGTTATATAAAAAAAACTTAATAGCAGAAACCTGAGAGTAACAGACAAGCTGATGTGTATTTCTTGTTTCAGTGTATATTCTTTTTTCAATTTGACATTTTACCATGTGCAAGTACTACATTCTACATTTTTTTTAAAAAGCTAGTTAAAAATGAACAAAAAAAAAGTACTGCTGCTAAAAGCATCTTTATCACACCGCCAGTCCTCTGCTCTCTCTCTTCTCAAATCCAGCCAACCACTCCTCCACCCCATCTGTATCGTATTCAAGTGAGTTTTTGTTCTAGTTTCCTACTATATGCACCATGTTGCTCCTGTTCTGTGGGTTGCCGTGAAGGTCACACAGCAGCCTGTCTGCCCAGGCGTGATGGGGTAAGCATCCTAGAGAATGAGTCCTCATCTCTCATTTCCTAAAGACCAGCCAGCATCCTACTTGGCCTGAGGACTTGTTTGGCACAAAATTGATTAGAGGGAGATTCCAGGAATGATGCAGAACATCCTTTTCATGCTAAAGCAAGCAACTTTAGATCAAGTAAAAGGAAATATTCTTCCACACCGAGGTCAATAGACTCATGGAAACCAATATCCATAGTTGGTCCAGACCAAAAGTATGATGATGCCAGGAAACATTTAGACACTAATAGGTGAAAACACCATATTGTTATTAATTTTATCAGGAACTGTGCAGAGAGAGATAAAGAAAAACTAGAGACAGACAATTGTCAATTTCCAGTTTTGAAAAAAAAGGAAAGGCTCAGAGCCTGTGGCTCAACGGGCTAAGGCGCCAGCCACGTACACCTGAGCTGGCAGGTTCGAATCCAGCCCGGGCCCGCCAAACAACAATGACGGCTTCAACCAAAAAATGGCCGGGCATTGTGGCCGGTGCCTGTAGTCCCAGCTACTTGGGAGGCGGAGGCAGGAGGCTTGCTTAAGCCCAGGAATTGGAGGTTGCTGTGAGCTGGGATGCCACTGCACTCTATCCAGGGTGACAGCTTGAGGCTCTGTCTCAATAAAAAAAAAAAAAAAGGAAAATAACGTAAGTTCTGAAAAATGCAAACAAATGAGCATGACCTAGAAATTGACCACTGAGTCATTAAAAAGTAGGTGTGCAATTATTTAGAAAATGATATGGTCCACCCTTAAGAATAACCCTGGAATTAGTCTTTATCACTTTGGGTTGCTTTAACAAAATACCACACACTGGGTGGCTTAAACAACAAATGTTTATTTCTTATGGTTCTGGAGGTTTCTTACAGATCAGGGTGCCATTATGGTCTGGTTCTTGGTGAAAGTTCTCTTCCTGGATATGCCCTCATATGACTTTTCCTTGGTTCCTACAGGTAGAGAGAGAGATCTCAAGGTACCTCTTCCCCTTTTTCAATAAGGACATGAAATGAAACATGGGTGAGATCTCCACCCTGATGACCTCAACTAAAGCTATTTACCTCCCAAAGGTCCCACTTGGGGGTTAGGGCTTCAGCATCTGAATTCGGGCAGGGGAGATGGTGTATACAAACATTTAGTTCATAGCAATCATGAATAACAAACTGTTAGCTTGGTCTCGTTCCCTAACTTAACTAGACTGTGAAGATCTTAGATCAAGGAAATGTAAGAGGGAACATCTGAGGTGCATCAAGGCATTTAATAGACTCTTTAATAAAATCCTTATAGAACATGGGGCAATGTGAGCTGATGAATTAATTGACTCAGCAGTTAAGACCCAAAGATGTTCATTAATGCATCAAAGCCAACATGAACGAAGGTTTTCTTAGGGTATGTTTCAGAGCTCTGCTCTCAAAACTAATCCTAATCAACACATTTACTAATGACTTGGATAGAGATAGACGATACATGGTTACCAAATTTGTCCATGCCTGCAATAAAAGAAAAATATTAAATACAGGTATTAGCAATTCTACTCCTTCTTAAGGAAAAAGAAACCTTTGTTTAATGCTGAGCATTTTTGGTGTTAATAGGGCATTTCAGCTTTGACTTGGACACCAGGCTAAGGGGTGAAAAAGATGAGAAAGCTCAACAGAGCTGCATTTGAAAATATATGGAGCTCTCCAGAAAGAAAAAGGATTTGGTAGTGTGGAGACGTATGAAGCAGTAGCCACGGGGGAAGCAGGAGTGAGAATGGGGGTTGCTATGGGTGAGGGATGACTGAGCAGAAGAAGAGGGGTTTTAAAAGTCTTTCATGTTGTGTGATGTAATTCCTTTATTCTTTTTTTTATTATTATTATTATTTTGGTGCCTCTCTAAGACCATTGGTAAAAGAAGCTCTTAATTATTTAAGGCTTTGAAATTGTTAATTTTGTGTTTCTTTTGGTTGTATTATCAAGTTGTGGTGGATCTTAAGGCAGAAGCAAGAGGACTCTGTTTATTCAGGCTGCAAGTGTATGATGAAAGCTGAGCAACATAGGGTATACTATCTGTATTCGACAGTAATTTTGCATACTGAAACTGTGGCAAAATTTTAAGAAAATGAAATGTAATGTGGATACAACTATAAGATCTTATATGTGGGTATAGAAAACAACTTCCCAAATACAAGATCAAAGAGATGTGACTATACTTAAAAACAAACAAACAAAAAAGACACGGTAAAGTTGACAATAAGTTCAATATGAATCAACAGTGAGATGCTGCCAAAATCAATGGTATCATAAGCTCTATTACTAGAGAATGAAGTCCCAAAGGAGGCTGTGATGGCCCCACTCTGCTTTGAGATAGGTAGACTATACCAGGAGAATTATGTATAATTCAAGGCTTCACACTTTTAAGATAAATTTAAGCACATTCAGGGGAGAATGACCAAGCCCAAAAGGGAATTAAAATCTTGTCATATTTGAAACAATTAATTAAAGGAACTGGTGATACTTAGCTTCTAGAAAGTAAGATTCAAGGAAACATGCGAGTTTCAAATATTTGAAAGGGTCTCAATGGGTAGAGTTGCTACATTAGTTCTACATAACTTCAAGACACAAAAGTGGGATCAATGAATGAAAATTCATCTTATGTAGGGATATTTTCTCTCAGTATAAGGAATTTCTTTCTAATAGGGCTCTCTACAGGATAGATTTCCTAGGGTAGTAGTGAGTTCTTCATCACTCCGTGTGTTCAGGGAGGAACTAGATGATGCTCTAGTGAAGACTGGCATTGGATTAAATGACCTGTGATGTCTGTAAGGGCCTGAGATTTGTGTTGTTTTGTGTTTATTGTTGTAACTGCCATAGTACCATCAGCTTCCATTGACTCTGTAGATGTTTATGGAGTTGAATGGTAATGTTTTGCGGTGGTAAGTAGGGAAGATAACCAATATCCTGCCTGTCTTAGTCTGTTTGTCTTGCTGTAAAGGTATATCTGAGGCAGGGTAATTTATAAAGTAAAGAGGTTGATTTGGCTCACAGTTCCGTAGGCTGTGTAAGAAGCATGATGCCAGCATCCACTTCTGGTGAGGGACTCAGACTGTTTCACTCATGGAAGGAGATAAAGGGGAAGCCAGTGTGGACAAACCATAGGGCAAAAGAGGAAGAAAGAGAGAGAGGAGGAAGTGCCTCCTCCAGTGGAAAGGAAGTGGCTCTTTTCAATAACCAGTTTTCATGGGAACTCATAGAACAAGGACAGCTCCAAGACATTCATGAAGAATCTGTTCCCATAACCCATATACCACCCACCAGGTCCTTACCTCCCATACTGGGGATGAAATTTCAACATGAGACTTGGTGGAACCAAACAAACTACATATGAACCATAGCACCACCCAAGGCCATCACTAAGGATAGTTGTCAAGGATGAAGTCAGAACACAGGAGCAAAAAGAGAGATGATGAGAATTCATGGGTACAGCCAAATTACACCCTGCTTCTTCTCCACTATGTACAGTAAACTTCATTTAACAGATAGACATACTCTGCCTTGTGCTGGCCTCTACAGAACCATGCCATTGCCATATGCCATTGCTCATATAACCCAGCATTCTGAATTTTCATTTTTTCCCTTTGGTTTTCAAACCTTCCTTCCATTTCACATTACCCAGAGTCTCTTCTTTGAGTGCCCAGATTCCCTTTGTCTTCCTTTTCATTAAGTGGTCTCTCCCTTTCCTGGAGGGGGTCCCTTTCCATTCCTCCATTCATATCCCCTTTAGCCTCAAAGGTTTTATAGCTAATATGTTTCTAATATCCAGCCCAAAGACCTTAACATCTCAGAGAGGTCTCAGGGAATGGGCTCAATGTTAGGTTGTGCCATCTCATCCCATGGACTGTACGCCTGGGGACTGGACAAGATTTTGTCCTATGCCAAACTACACTGTGTCATTCAACAAACTATAAATAGTGACTGCTTGTTCCTCTCCTGAACAATGGCATTCTTGTTTCTCCGCAGGGGAAAATTATTCCATCATCAAATGTACCTCTCTGTGAAAGAATATATGTTTAGTTCTTCTATAGGGCTTTCAAATTTTCAGTCTAAATCTCCCTTTGCCATTCTTAATTACACTTCCTCCCCTACTGAGATCAGTATTATCAACACCTTCATTTTCTTCTCCTACAAATAAAACTAAAGCATCCCATATTTTCCTCCCCAGTGACTTTGTCAACATCTTTCAGGCATGGTCATAATTTCCTTTCCTGATTCTTCATGCTTATTCAGGTATAACAACTACAGGAAGAGAGAGCATATCTTGAATGGAAAAGAAATGGGAAGGAAAGAAAGGGTAGATGATGGCAATGATAAAAGTATCTTCAAAAGATACTTCAAAACAGGTATCACAGATTTTCATGGGAACATAAAGATTTTTTTGTTTCATCGTAATTGTAGTGCAAAATATGTCAATGGGATATTTTATGTAACTCATATTATGTTTAGAATCATCCATTCAAAAAACATTTATGGAATGCCTACCATATGTCACTGCACTGCAGATCAAAGCTGTTTCAGCCATCGTCATTCCCTTAGGGGTTTCCAGGTGAGTGGGAGACAAAACAGTAAACAAATAAGTGTAGTAGTATGCTGCTGAAGCTAAGATATAAGCATTCACCCGTAGTGTGGAATCATAAGGAAGAGTGTCAATTCAGAATGTGATTCTGTGTCATTCTGACCATTCACCATATTCAAATTATAACCTTTCTTATTAATAAGTGCCTCTAAAAACCAGGCTCATCTCAATAAGAAATAATACCAATGTTAAAATATGTTCTTCCAAGTTAGGATTTTAAATTACAGAATTTTGGTGGTAGTACATTATTTAACTAGAACCTTGCATAGGAAGCTCAGATTGCTTCACCTTTTGGTGTGCCCATTTTGTAAACACTGAAATACTCCCTGGCAGAACAAAACCAAGGATTCAGATGAGCAGGTACTTTATATCCTTTCTTTCTTTTCTTCATTTGTGATATGCATATATATATATATCACATATAAATGTGCTGAGCACTTTCCTAAGTGTGTGGATAAAGTAGAGCTCAAAGAAGACAAGATACATTCTGGATCGAGGCAAGAATTTAACATGTTAAATGAACTAACAAGATAATTTCTGATAGTGATAATTTCTATAAAGAAAATTAAAAGTGTTATGATGTGTAGAGGTACATGGGCTAGAAACAGCTTCCCTAGGGTGGTAACATCTGGGCTGAGGTTTAAAAGAGAAGAAAGAGCCAGCCAGGTGAGACCATAGTGGACACAGAAAGTGGCTGTAAAGTGGAACGGATGGAAGAATAGCACTGTGTCCAATGATAGAGTTTGGGAAACTCTGAAAGGGTGGACAGAGCTACACAAGGGAAAGAAATGAAGCAAGTCATTGTAGACACACAATTCACACATAATAATATGATTCGGAACAAGAAAAAAGTAAAGAGTTTGGAAAATCAACCATGACTTTAAAAAGATCTTTGGGTCATAACTTCTTGTGCCGTATGGACCAAGCCTGGTTCCATAAAAGTTAATATGAAGACTAAGAACTGAGACACAGAAGGAAACTGAGGAAATGGCCTAGGGATAGGAAGTACTGATTAGAAATAGAAACTGTGTCAATTAGGAAGGCTTTTGTCTACAAGTAACCAAATGATCCTGTAGCTGCTTAAGGTAGACATTTACTGTCTCAGGAGACAGCCTGGGGGTAGGTGGTTCCTGGTTGAGGTTACCAAGGAACAATCTCTCCCTGCTTTTTCTGAATCTCACCCAAAGCAAGTTGGCTTTTTGCCCTTAGACTTATTTCTTAGTGGTCTCATCTCTAAGCATCCTATCCACATCCATGCTTAAAACATGAAGAGAGCACAGCAGTTGTGCCCGGGTGCCCTCTGGAGCTGTGCTCCCACCAAGAGAGAGGGAAATTGCTCAGAGTACTCTCACATGTGGGATTGACCAGAACTGGGTCACATGGCAGCTCCAAGCTGCAAGGGAGGCTGGAAAGATGAGTGTTCAGATGAGAGAAATGGGATCACTAACTTCGATCTGGACTAATGGAGATTCAACAAGCCACCCCTGCAGATTCAATCAACACAGGCAGCTTGGATCAGAAGAAGGAGTGAATGTGGGCAGAGGGACACAGGACTGTGTAGGGCAGGAGGGGAGAAGGAAGGGAACGGAATCAGAAGACAGGGGTCACAATCTTCATCCATAAAACGGAAGCACAGCACCTGCATGTCAAGCAGGCCGTGAGGAGCAGATACTGTGGGAGTGGACTGTGTGTGTCCAGCATCTGCCCACAACTCCATGGGGATGCAGAGAGGAAGTATGGTAACTTCTGCTTCGATTTATTTTGCTAGTTCTTTTAAAACTTATACAGTTGTGCAGATGTTATAATGTAAAGAATACATTACTACAATAGCATATTCATAACTTATAAATAAATACATACACGCATGTTGAGAGTACTCAGAAAATTTACGGACAGGGATCTAGATTTTTTTCTTTAAGTTTGAAAATGCCTTTTAAAGTCGTAATGTATATAAGTACTCAGCACAGGACTGGGTGCATATTGGCCCCTCAGAAAAGGCTACCCTGCTCTCCCTTTCAGATGGGTTAGCATTGAAGTTGTGAAGGGCTGGGGCAGGCATCCTGCTCTGTTCTGCCCAACGTCACTCTCACAATGCTGCATGCCATGTGCTCTTTGGCATCGCAGATCCCTCTCTCTGAAAACAGGGTTACGCGTGCTTCACCCTACAAGCAGCTCTTAGGAGCCATTATCACAGAGCTTCCCCAGCCCTCAGCATCTTCTCTTTCTACCTACTGTCCATCTTCTGAATGTTTCTTAGCTGATGGACACTTCCATAAAGGGGTGAACAAGGAGAGGGGGGCAGCACCAGCCAGAAAGGTGACCCATGAGCCATGAAGTTAAAAGGCCCCTCTGGGAGGGAAGGGTTAAAAGTGAGGTCTGGGTATTTATCTGCACCATGCCTTTTCCCCTGAGCCCCTGCCGCCAATTAGCATGGACACATGAGAATTGCCCGTATCTACTTTCCATCTGCCCTCATCTTCCTGGGCAGGTACTCAGGCACTTTAGAAAGACCATCTCTTTCTTCCTCCCAGCATCACCTCTGTGGTAGGCAAGAGTCACAGATGGGAGTCGGCTGCAGGGAGAGACACAATCATAGGGTCACTTAGTGGCTCAGCTAGAAACACCCAGGAGTCCTGACGCCTGATCAGAATCACTGTTCTCATTAAAAGGACAAAGATAAAACCTCCTTCATAAATCTGAGGCCCTTACATATTATCCCCTGCCATCAGTTATGCTTGCTGTGGGCCAGTGCTCATTTATTTAATTTAATCTTACTATTTTTCTGAAAAGCTTTTGGGTTTGCCTTTAAAACCCATGTTAAATGCTCACGTAGCGATTTGACCAGCTCCCCTTTAGCTCCCTTTAAATGAGCTGTCGATAAAGGAATAAACTGGCTGAAGAAATAAGAAATAAGCCTCCAGAACCTGGTAGCCCTTTATGCTATGGCTGTCCAGGCTGAAGCCCCTCTCAAATGAATTGAGAGATAATGCTAATGGAATTACACATTGTGACCTGATCAGGGCTGCCACAGGAAGATAAATTCCAAAGCAAGGCTAAGGCATTTAATCAAAAATAAACCCCCTACATGTCTTTTTTATTCCTGAAGAAGGAGAAGAAAACAAAACAAATAAACAAACAGAAAGCCCAATACCTGGGTTTGCCACATGATGTTACTTTGCTTGTCTTGATGCTATTTTTTCAAACAATCTGGTTTAGGGGAGGTCACACACACACACCTACCCATGAAAGTAAATTAAATTAGTTAAGAGTGATCTACCCAACCTGTTTACAGTGACACAAATGACACATGGCAAACCCTTCAGAAGATAAATCACACATGGATTAATTCGTGGAGAGGATATAATTCTTATCTGTTTTGTGTAGGCTCAAGTTTTAACAAGACAAAAATCACTGGGTCCTGTGATCTTCCAGGGGTGAAACCGTTTTTACCTGCATAGTTGACATGCAACGTGGGCTGTTGTGGAATACAAATTAGCTCCCTTCTCTGCTCACCCCACCTCTAACCCAGTTGGGCTAGTCACCCCCTCGGAGAACAGGTCTGAGGTTTCACTCAGGAAAAAGAAAATTCACATAATGGTAATTTGTCATCTTTGGATCTCATGAGGTGTCCTGACTTATTCTAAAATTAAGGTGAATTTAGTGACATCTCCCCAGGGAACCAGTGAGACCCTGGGTGTATCCACTAGAGCTTCCTTTCATAAGGGAAAGAAATGCCTCTGCCTCTCATAAGCAAAAATGGAACATCAAGGTCTCAAAAAGTAGGAAGCCAGGGAATTCTGGAAGATGACCCAAGAGAGGCCCCACAAGGCTCCCCTACAGGGCAGTCTGGTGTAGGTGCCACCACAGCACCAGAGCCTATCTCCACGTCCTCTGTCACTCAGGGTACAAAGCCCAGGAGAGTAGATCCAACTGGCTGAATTTAAGGCAATGCCCAACCCGGCCCACTGGAGACAGGGGAAACAAGTCCTACCTGCCACAGAAGTGTCACACAGCAGGGATTCCCCAAAAGGGAGATTGCATGCTCATAAAAAGAAGTTGAATGAGGAGCACTCCAAACCCAACAGTGACTCATACCCTGGGGCTAAGAGAAACATGCTTGTCTAGTCTGAGCATCAGGTGGGAAGCAGCTTGCAATAAAGAATAAAGCTTGCTGAGAGAGATGCTTCAAACAGATCCTTCCCTAGGCCTTAAGAGGGAGCACAACCCTGCTGACACCTTAATCTTGGCCTTCCAGCCTCCTGAACTATGAGATGGTGAATTTCTGTTAAGCTACTCAGTTCATGGTACTTTGTTATGGCAGCCCTAGAAACTAATACACTTATTCATCTTTTACAAGGTGAGTACATCACTAGATTTGTGCCTTACAAAGTGTTTGAGTCTTGACTTGAATTTAAACTTTCTCAGAGTCTTACAACTTCATGGCAGCACCCTTTGAAAACCATGAGACACAGTGATCTCTGTGGTCCCTCCAGCTTTAGCTATCTAAATTAAAGCCCTTTTCAGTTTTGACAAAGAACTGATCAAAAATTGGGGAAGGCTGTCCCAGGGACATTTCCTCTCCAGCTGCATGGTTGGCTAGCATCTCAATTGGCCCCATGCAGGCCTCCATCCTACATAATTCCATTCTGCTTCCTCCTGCACTGGGATGTGGGATAAGGAACCTACTCTATCCAGGAGCTAGAAAGTTTGGAAGTTTCTTGGTCTAGTCCAAGAAATTTATCTAGATTTCAACTCAGTTACACACACACACGCACATATACACACACATACATATAGATAGATATGTCTTTGCTGGGCTTGCATCTTGGAGAATTGGTCCCTTTCTAGTCCATGATCATTGCTCAAGTTCCACAATGGATCCAGCCAATTGAAAGGTTCTGTGACCTGCCATGTCTTTCCCTTCCTATAGTAACCCCCAGCGCCCAGTGATGATGTGCAATGCCACAAAGAACAATACTTTGAGATGTATAAGGACAATTAAGTTCACCAAATCATCCTAAAAGTTCTATATACCTCATTGCTGCACATCACTATAATTACCTTCAAAGTACTCTCCTTGGCCATCTGGTAAACATGGTGATGTTCAGCAATGAGGTATATAGCACTTTTTCCTAGAATGAGTTCTTGAACTTAATTTTTAGACCTCATACGATGACAGCTCTAATGGCTATTCCAGAAAAGTATTTCCAAAATTGCTTTGAAGGGTGGATTAGGTTCTGGCATCAGTGCAGAGCTTTCCAAGGGGAGCACCTCAAAGGTGACTATAGTGATATTTAGCAATGAGGTATGCAGCACCTTTTCCAGGATGAGTTTGCAATCTTAATTGTCCAACCTCGTATATGATATCCTTGATGTCACCTTTAAACAGAGTGAGAAATATCATGATATCACAAATATTTGGGGGACATCAGACATCATGCAAGACTTCATTACATTTGTGTCAGAAGCATCTACCTAAGGTGAGTACCCTGTGGGATGAAATGACTAGCCCTTCACCTGTCCTCTGTGCCAGCCGAGGGGCTCCGTGACAGAAAGGTCCGCTATGCTCATCAGGTTTGAATCCTCAGATACACTTGGACAAGCCATGATTGCTGTAAAGACCCACACAGCTACCTTGTTCTTAAAGTTTATATTATTGTTAAACCTGGAAAGGGGTACATTCATGTATTTAGATACTAAGCCACAGTAGAAAGGAAAATTTGTCCAGATATTCTTACCCAACTTGATTGTGCCCCAACATTCTTAGATTGGTGATTCACATATAGCTCAAGAGCTCTAAGAACCAAAGAAAGAGAAGCTGCCATTCTTTTTTTCCCCAAGATGTTATAAATTTGCTTCAGACATACCCAAACAGTATATAATTAATACAATGAGCACATGGATATCCTCCACCTACGCTCAGTAATTGTTATCATCTTGGCATATTTGTGGACATCATGAAATTTCACTTCTAGACACTTCAGCAAACCTCTCTTGAGAATAAAACATTATCCTACATACCTGTGATAACATAATTACACATAATATAATTAACAATAATTCCATAATATTATCTAACATTAAGTCTAGATTCAATGTTTCCATCATTACAAACAATATGTTTTATAGTTGTTGTTTTCCTTTATAACCAAGATCCAAAGAAAATTTATGCATTGTAGAGTCCCTCGAATCTCCCTTAACCCAGTACAATTTTCCAACTTCTTTCTGTCATGACATTGACTTCTTTGGGACACCTGGGTTGATGACTTTATGGAATGTTTCATATGCTTGACTTGTCTGACTGTTTCCTCATGGTGTTATTTGAGTTGTCTCTCCCTCCGGTAGAGGTGTCACCTTGACCTACCCAAAACTCTGAAGTTAAGAGAGAAACAGGATTGAATGTTCCCATTTCGAGGTCCTCTGGGCCTCTAGCTCCACACACAAGCTCTGTGCCAGCAAGTCCACCATGACACAGTCACCAAACATCAGTCCCGCCGAACATCTGTTCTAGGACATTGCAAGGCAGTGTTGTCCCCCTTTAGACCCTGTTGCCTTTGAGGCTGGAGTGAACACAGCTGGAAACACACATACAATGCCACAAAGAATTACGAAGATCTAAAGGTTTCTCAGTGATTTATGTCTCTTTAATTAAGGGCTTTTATGCTTTAATTAAAAAGTTACAGAAGTTGTCTTTACTTCTGAAAAATGTATTTATGCTTGACTGCTTGAGTGAATTAAATAGCGTCAGACCCCTGGGTTGGCTCCACGCTGGAGTCCTAGAGCTCATTTTCAGGGTAGGGGGAGGAGGTCAGAGAAAAATACCATTAAGAAGGAAGGCTGTGACAACTTTCATTATTTTTTGGTGATCATGCAATAATTTTCTATGATAAATCATCTCATTACATCTAAAAACTTGGAGGTAGAATCTAAATGCCACGGTTCTTAAAACAAAACAAAACAGCATTGAGACCTGGTTTTAAAAGGATTCACCTCATTGCTGAGGAAGCAGAATAAAAGTTTATATTTTATTACTAATTGATTGGTTCTCAGGTCACACTAACTATGTTTGGTGTACAATTGTGAAGAGATTTAATAGGGCTTCTGTTCAGACTGTCAGTGTCAGCATTCACTTCTGAACCTAGACGTGATCCTGGATGTGGCTGGCTGGCTGAGTCACATGTCCAATGCTATGGGCTCAGCTTAGGGTCAACGTGCCTTTCTTAATTAACAACGTACAGGATTACTGTTCCTTTCCTTTGCATTCCTCTGGATTTATTTTTATGAATCACTTTCAATTTTTTTCACTTATTCTTTGAATGTATTATTTACACCCATCTCCCCCACTAGTGTGTTGCTGTCTCCTCTACAAGGCCACTTCTCATTTTCCCAGGCCCCACCCAAGTAGAAGTTACTACACCACCATTTGTGTCACCTCTCTATGATGAGCAGAATTGTTCCAAAAATACCTAAATCTCTCTATTCTACTTTTTATATGTCTTTCTCCTCTTGCTAAATTGTAAGCCTTGGTGGCCATATTTGATCATCTCTTTTTTTCTTTTCTATTCCTTAGTCCAGAGAATTGAGTCAATTATACTTCTAATTCCTGACACATACAATCATTCATGGACTCTCTCCTTTCATTCATTCATTCATTCATTCACTCATATGTCTATTTAGTCCCTTTTATTCCCATCTACCAATCCTGTTATCTTGATTATTAACTTTCCAATCAGGTTTTGTTTATAGACATTCTCACAAAATGTATATACATTGTGTGCATATAGAATTTTAATTTGTGTAAATATGTAATGGCACATACTCCATTCTGTTTCTTAATCTTTCCACTCAATATTACATTTGGAGAATCCATCCACGTTGCTACATGTGTAGCCAGTCTATAACTTTTAACTACCCTGTAGCCCTCTGTGTTGTTCTACTCCTCATTGATAGATACCTAGGCTGCTTCTAACCACCACCCCCCACCCCACTTAAGGACCTGTGGCATAGGTATGTATTTCTGGGTCATAGAGTTAACACATATTTATGACTAAGTTATGCTCTGTTGCCCTTCAGAATGTCTCAGCAAAATATACATTCTTAGTGGCAAAACATGAGATTTTCAATAATCCTGTACCCAACAAACATTATCTAACTTTCAAATTTTTGTCAGGCAAGTAAGTTAAAGTGGTATTTTAAGCCACATTTTTTATAAAAGATATTGCCTTATTTCTACATATATTTGTTAGCTGTTCAGGTTTTCTCTTCTGTAAGTTAACTGTTCATAACCTTTGCATATATTTCATTTGGAGTTTTCATCTTTTGCTTGTTGATTTGTAAGTTTCCTATGAATTCTAGATAATTTTCTTGTCAGTCTTAGACAAATAAAATATCCTCTCCCAATTGTCATCTGTTTACTAACTGTCCAGGGTACATGTATCCTTCATCCAATAAAAGTTTTGGTGGCAGTGCCTGTGGCTCAATGAATAGGGCACCGGCCCATATGCCGAGGGTGGCGGGTTCAAACCCAGCCCCGGCCAAACTGCAACCAAAAAATAGCCAGGCGTTGTAGCGGGCACCTATAATCCCACCTACTTGGGAGGCTGAGGCAAGAGAATCACCTGGGCCCAGGAACTGGAGGTTGCTGTGAGCTGGGATGCCACTGCACTCTACCAAGGGCGACAAAGTAAGACTCTACCACTAAAAAAAAAGGAAAAGAAAAAAAAATTCTGAATGTTGATATGAATATATATCAATATGATATTCAAATGAATGTGTTCATTTGATATGAATATATCAAAATACATTTCCCCTCATATTTTGTGCCTTTTAAATTTTGTTTAGAAGTTAGTTCCTCCTTATCCTACTTCTCAAAGATAATCTTCTATCAACCTTATAGTTTAATCTTTCCTATTTAGCCCTTTAATCATTCTCTAATTCACCTTGATGTGTGGTATTAGGTAGGAAACTAGTTTAATGTTTCTCTGCAAAGTAGATTCACTCAAATCTATTCATTAAATACCTCATTTTTTCCCCACTGATTTGAACATGAATTGTATATTTGTTTCTCACATTGCCATAGGAGTCTCTCTGACCTTTCTATTCTGCTCCACTGCTTTTTTTGGCCTCTCTTACCTGACCACTGTGCTGTTTCTACTACTATGTCTTTCTAATAGGGTAGGTTACCCTACTCAGTCCTTCTTTACAAAGTTGATCTTGCTTTACTGGTGGATCCTAATCCTTGCATTAGAAATTTTAGAGTACACGAATTGAGAGCCTTACATCAATTGGAATTCTGATTCAAAATTGCAATAAATGTATTGGCTACTGAGAGATTAATTGACATATTTAAAATATTGAAATCCCATATTTGAGCACAGCATGTGTCTTCACTTAACTCAGATCTCCTTCTATGTACTGTTACAGTATTAATGTTGCCTCTGAAGAGACCTCAGGCATTCTGAAGTTAATTCCTGGTTAATTTTTATTTCACCTGAGAATAATACCCTACTTTTAAATATGTATTTTGTATTTGTACATGTATTTTGTTATTGTTGCAGAAAACATGCTATTTTGTTTTAGGTAGATGTGATACCCAGAAATCTTTCAATTATTCTAATTGTTTGGCTTATATTGTCTAGGTAAATGATATATCATCTACCAACAACAACATTTTAATCTCTTCCCTTTCCAGCCCCCATACTTCTAATTTCTTTTTTCTTTCTTTCTTTCTTTTTTTTTTTTTTTTGAGACAGAGCCTCAAGCTGTCACCCTGGATAGAGTGCTGGGGCATCACAGCTCACAGCAACCTCCAGTTCCTGGGCTCAAGCGAGTCTCCTGCTTCCGCCTCCCAAGTAGCTGGGACTACAGGCACCCGCCACAAGGCCCGGCCATTTTTTTTTTTTTTGGTTGCATTGTTGTTTGGCGGGCCCGGGCTGGAGCTCAAACCCACCAGCTCAGGTGTACGTGGCTGGTGCCCTAGCCTGCTGAGCCACAGGCGCCGAGCCTCTAATTTCTTTTTTATTTAATGGTTACTATAATTTTTTTGGTATATAACTTTTTGCTATATTAGAGTTACTTCTACTCTTTTCTGAGTTTGCTAAGAATTTTGTCATAAGCAGCTGTTGAACTTTATCAATACTTTTTTCTGCATCAGTTGAGATAATTTGTAAGAATTTTCTCCTTTATCTTGTTAATATAGTAGGTTACATTGATAGATATTTCTGGCATTGAACCATCCTTGCTCACCTATAATAAATCCTACTTGATAATGATATGTTTTAGTATATTGTTTAATTAGTTAGGATTTTTGTACTTACATTTATAAGTGAAATATACTTATACTCTTTTCTTTTCTTTCTTTTTTGCATTGTCATTATGTAATTTTGGTTACAACAACCTTAGAAACCAGACTAGACAGCTTTTTATTCTTTTTATCTTTCCTGGAAAAGAATAAATATAATGTAAGAATTCACTATTCCTTTAAGTCTGATAGAATGAAGTTTTAAATTATCCGAGCCTGAATTTAGAGTGAACAAGAGGTCTTTGGGTTATCATTCCAATTTTTTAAATATTTATTGGTCTAATTATGTTCTTTACTTTTTTTTCTTGTACCAAGTTTGTCATTTTACATTTATATTTCCTAAAAATCCATCTATTATATATTGTTTAACATTTATTGGTCTAACTATGTTCTTTACTTTTTTTCTTATACCAAGTTTGTCATTTATATTTATATTTCCTAAAAATGTATCTATTCTATCTAGCCTATAGTTATTCATAACAATATTTTTTATATTAACATAAGGGTACATAGGATTGGGTTACATTGTTTGCTTTTGTTAGGATATAATTGAAGAACATTCTCCTTAGTAAAGTTTCTCAAAAATAGAAAAGCAAACTCCACATGTACGTGAGTACATATTCACTACTAATTAAAAACTAGTAGATGTGGAGAAGCAAAAATCCCATATACTCAATCCTGATATGAGGACAATTAATGACCTAGTACATGATAGAGTGTGGGGGAAGGGGAGAGTAGAGAGAGGGAAGGAGGGAGGGGGGTGAGGTATTATGGTGCGTGACACACCTGTTGGGGGTGGGACACAATTATAAGAAGGACTGTACCTAATAAATGCAACCAATATAACCCGGTTCTCTGTACCTTCAATGAATCCATAACAATAAAAAAAAAAAAGAAAAGAAAAACTAGTAGATGAACAAGTACAGGCCCTCACAAGAGAAAAATATAATATTCTTATTATTTTAATCCTGATCTGTCTACAGTGATTTTTTATTTTTTTGTATCTTCCCTGTTTTTTCTTCATTAGTCTTTTCAGAGGCCTACTGACTTTAATAACAATATCAATAAAATTATCTTTCAATTTTGTTAATGTTTTCTATTATTTTTCTTTTGTTCTCAACTCACTGATTTCTGCCTTTGCATTTATTATTGCATTTATTTCTATTTCTTTTGTTTCACTCTATATTTCTTTTTCCACTTTACATTTCCAGAGCTTAGCATATACTTAGTACATAGGAGCTTTTCATCAAACATTTACCGAATAAACGAAACGCAAACACCTTGAGGTCACATAATATGTCTTGTCTATCTTCGTAGTCCTCAAAGAACCTGCTATGCCACGTAGCACATGGGGAGACTTAGTGAGTATCGAGAGAATATTTACTGAAGGAGCATTTACTCTGAAGAAACATATTCCAGAGGTCATCTAATTGAACCTCCTAAGTCAAAAGCAAACAACAAGCCAGAAACAACTCAGACATTTCTGCTAGTGCAGCAGAAACCATCAGTGCTCACCCATTGTTTCCTTCTTCCTTCATAACAGAACCCCTAATTCCATCCAGACAGATAGCCATGTGAATATGGAATAGAGACCAAGTGATTATGCCCTACTCAGTGGGACTGTGGTCTAAGTGAAAATTGGTGAGTACAATCTGAGAAAGCCAAGATTCAGCTTCACCATTAAACATACTGGGTAGAGAAACCACTGCTGAAAATACAGACTCTGCTATAAGACAGGCCTTCCCCACCCCCACACCCACCCCACCACCAGGGGCCAGCTCATACAACACACAGGAGAACAGGGTCTGCCTTAGGCCTTAGGAGATGAGGTAGCATCCAACCTCCATCTATTAGATACTCAGGTATAAGGATTGGTGTATATTTATATGTCTTCTTGGGTATGTTTTTGTATTTTAAAAAATATATCATATTGGTTAGTTCATATTTAGCTACCGATATTCCTGCCTTGGATAAATCACTTAATTTGGAGGTGGGTGTACTTGGTTTCGAACAAATCTAAATGAAAACTCTGTACCCACCTATTCATGGTTACTTTGAGTGAACAAAAAAATCACTCCAAGCCTCAGTTTCTACACCAGCACTCTGGAAATGTTAGTGCGTGTTTTACAAGGCTCTGGTGAGGACTTAAAAGATTACATGTCTAAAGTGCACAGCAGACTACAGGGTTGGCCTACTTGCCAAGCCGTGTTCACCATGGCCCACCATAGTCTTCTGAGAAGTGTCTCCTGTGTCTACAGTCCACAAAGTTGCAGGGGTGGCTGCTGAGGTGCCTGGTCCCACTATCACTCTGCAGTCTGGGGGATAACTAATGCGAACCAGGCCAATGCAAGTACCTTCCCCAAAGATTCAGCACTGGACAGGTGCTGAGTGAGATCAATCTCCCACTAGAGAGTGGACCATAAAATCCCACTAGCTCAGGAGCTGATGGAGACCCTGTGGTTCTGACCAATAGCTTGGAGTAGTGGGAAAAGTTAGTCTTCAAATGATAAAAGAGAAGTGGAGCACGGATACACAGAGAGGAAGCAAGAGGCAGTGTGGATGACATCCTGCTTCCTGCTCATCTCTGTCCATGAGTTCTGTGAAATTTATACCCCTGCATCCTCGTAATAAATGCCCCTTTCATTTAAAGTTACCTTACGCTGATTCTTGGAAATTCCATAGAAACAATTCTCAATAATCTGGTAAAAAGTTGTTACTTAATAAGTGGTGAATAGCAACTTCTGTAAAATGAAGAATTGACCAACAGATGTGGAGTTTCTCCCCACTCCGATTTGGTGCAGTGACTTACTGGGACCTTTCCCTCCCTACAGCTCCTTCTGCAACTGCTTACACAAAAATCTGCCATCATTCAACAATTGGCTTGTGTGATAAGCCATTTCTCTGAGGAAGGAGAGGGGCCATGACATACTTCTGACATATTTCATTAAATACAAAATTTCAATTCAAATTCAAATTTGAAATTTCAATTTCAAATCAAAAGTTAAGTTTATTATATCTCAAATAAGAAGCAGCACAATTAATCAAAGTATGTTCCTAAACAATAAACACAGTTTTACCAACTTAACGATGGAATGTATGTGCCAATAGTAAAGAAGCCTGGAGAGTAGGTGGCGATAAAATCCCAAAAGGCAATGTCTGCAGCTTGCTTAGAATGCAATGTTTTTCCTTGCTGGAAATGGTCCAAAGCTTGGAAAAAGTGGTAGTCAGCTGGTGCAAGGTCTGGTGACTACAGTGGACGACAGAGTGTTTCCAAGTCCAGACTTTGTAGGTTGAGCAGCTTTGTTTGTGCAACACATAGTTGAACATTGTCTTGCAAAAGGATTGGTCCGTCCCTGTTGACCCATCTCGGCTGTGTAATCATAGCATCCTCATCATGTCATCCACTTGGTTGTAGTAGACATCCACTGTAATAGAGTGACCAGGTTTCATGAAGCTGACATGATAACACCAGCGCTGGACCACCAGACGCCATTAGCTTTCTTTGATGACTATTCAGTTTTAGACTGGCACTGAATGCTTGCAATTGTCAAAAAAAAGATTCTATTTTTTCATCACATTTACAATACAGGGTAAAATGGTTCACCTGTATGCTGTGACAGCAAAGAAAGGCAAGCTTCAAGATGTTTCTCTTTTAATACTCATTTAATTAATGAGAGCCCATCTATCTAGCCTCTTTACTTTTCTGATTTGTTTCAAATGGTCTAGTATTGTTGGAATAATAATGTCAGGCCTGGCTGCTAATTCATGCCTAGCTTGAGATGGATTTGCATCCACTACAACTTTCGGCTCATCATGATCCACTTTACTCCCAGGTCACCCACGTGGCCCATTTTCAATATCACAATCACTGGAATAGAACTTCTCAAACCATCAACAGACTGTGCATTCATTAGCCACATCCGTCCCAAACACTTCATTGATATTTTGAGCTGTCTGTGCTGCACTGGTTCCAGGATGGAACTCATATTCAAAAATAATGCGAATTTTTGACTTATCCCTGGTTTCACAAAAATTGCTCTACAAAGAAATTTGAAAGATAATCACAAGTCAAAAAATGTGTGCTTGAAAGACTGTGGATGTACCTTCACAATGGAAATAAAACAAGCATCAAAGTGAAATGTCAGGGGCATCAACTGTCACACTTAGTACTTATGGAAATAGGACATTTCATACCTAATAACCTAAATATTCCCACAGGCTGATACCTTCCATCCTATCCCTTGTACATGATTTTGCTTGTGGCAGACTCTGCCCCTGGCCACAGCCCTCGAGCTCCTGCACTTCCCTACTGTCCCAGGCCATGATAACCGTTGCCTTGTTGACTCCAGTCCTGGCACTGCACACCTGCCCATCCTCAGCACCAGACTAGAAAGGGGCACTTTGAAAAGGCAAGTGTCCTTGGTATGCAGAATACAAATAGCACACGTGCAGGCCCACACTGAGCACTCCACAGGAATCATCTCATTTAATCCTCACAACAGCGTTCAAGACTGGCACAGCTCTTATCCACATTTTATCAATAAACAAGGAGAAGCACAGGGAGATAAGTCATTTATTCAAGGTCACAGAGTTAGGAAACAGCAGAACTAAGATCAAAGCCCATGTTGCACCATGCCAAGGTCATGCTCTTCGCCTCTTAGTCCCACTAGACTAGACCCTTCACAGTAGGCTTTGATTTTGTTATTCACTGTACAGATGAGGCTATATCTGATCAATGGATATAAGAATTCAGAGAAAGACTTAGTGATAGAATCATCAGAAAGGATCTGGGGATAAGGCGGAACTGGACTTTGGCCCTGGAGAACAGGTAGGCAGCCTGATAAGTGGTGGAAAGTTCAAAGACCTGAAAGCATGACTGTGCACAGAGGGCTTCTTAGGAAGTTGCTAGGTGACATTGTAGATTTGAGCCAGTTCTGACACTGGAGACCCAGCAGAGAGGTGCAACTTGATTCAGTCATTGTTAATAGGTTGAATTTTGTCATGCCTCCCCACCAAAAATGGATATGTTGAAGTCCTAACTTCAAGTACCTAGGGACATAACCTTATTTGAAAATAATGTCTTTGCAGGTATCATCCAGTTAAAATGAGATCAGACTGAATTAGTGTCGATCTTGATCCAATATGGATGGTGTCTTTATACAGGGAGGGAAATCTGGACAGAAACGGAGACACAGGAAGACAGAGGCAGAGATCAGAGCCATGCAGATGCAAGCTGAGAAACACCACGGATAGCCAGCCAGGAAGCAGGAAGCAGGAAGAGGGAACCTGACCCCCTGACACACTGACTTCAAATTTCTGGCCTCCAGAGCTGTGACACATAAATTTCTGTTTGTTGTTTATTTATTTGATTATTTATTTCTAAGACAGAGTCTTACTCTGTAACCCTGGGTAGAGTGCCATGGCATCACAGCTCACAGCAACCTCAAACTCTTGGGCTTAAGCAATCCTTTTGCTTCAGCCTCCCAAGTACCTGGGACCACAGGTGTGTATCACCATGCCTGGCTAGTTTTTTCTATTTTTAGTAGACAGGATCTGGTTCTTGCTCAAGCTAGTCTTGAACTTCTGAGATCAAGCAATCCACCCGCCTCAGCCTCTCAGAGTGCGGGGATTACAGGTGTGAGCCACTGCCTGACAATTTCAGTTGTTTTAAGCACCCAGTTGGTGGTACTTTATTATGTCAGCGCTAGGACAATAAACTAATCAGTCAGCCTTAGAGAAAGCTCCTGAGTCCTTGAGCAGGTCAGGGCAAGGGAGGGAAGCCATGCTCTGGGAAGTTCAAGCTCAGAAAGCTGAAACTGCCCAGAAGCACTGCAAGAGAATGGACTTTGAGGAACATTCAATTCAGCCCAGTCCTCTCTCTACCTTCTACCTTTCCCAACAGACCAGGGAACAGATTCCATCGTCCCTTCCTTCCCTCCTGCCGCTTCCTGACTGCCCCACCTCAAAGGCTCTGAGCAACTTGGCCCTTCTTTCTTTCTTCACCTGCAGAAATGAGATGGCAATGCTGCCTGTCCCCACGGCACCCTATCAATTGTCCCTTCTGTTATCTACCCCCTACCCTCCCTCCCTGTACCGTTTCTCTACAGCACTCACTACTCTGGGGCAGAGGATACTTGCTTTGTTCATCCACATCTGTCTCAGCCCACCAGAAGTTCAGCTCACAGGAACCACTCCCAGCCAAGATTGTCACCTGATCAATGGCAGGTGACACATGGCAGGGCTCATTAAGTACTTAGAGAATGCAGGAACACAGTGACATGAAGACTAAAGGAGATAATGTATATAGTGCACCTACTGAGCAGTGAGGGCTCAGTGTGTCCCTGTGTGTCCCTAAACATTTCCTGCACTTCACAAAGCCCGTGTGTTCTGTGCTTTGGATACCATATAGTAAAGCTGAAGCGATGTCCCCTTATATAACTACTTAGAATATTGTTAGGTTTTCTACTTCTTTAAACTGGAAGATACATTCAGCTTTTGAGAAATGCTTTTCATTAGGTAAGTTTGACAAGCACTTGCCTGTTAGGATATCAAATGCTACCGTACACCTAGGCAGGCCCCTTCTCTCCAAGATGAACACTATCTTCCTTTCCCAGCTGGTTAGAATGAGACTCAGAGCCCCCCAGTTACAGTTTTTCTATAAGGCAACATATGTGCTTCTAAAAATCACCACGATGTGCAAAATCTCACAATAAAAACCACAGAGCTTCTGGGGAAATGGAGTTAAGGGCACAACACTCAAAATCTTCATCAATGACACATTAAAAAAAAGAAGAAGAAGAAGAGGAAACGAAATAAAATGATAGCACAGTTTTACACATGCAAAATGGTTAAGAAATCCATAAATACTACAACATGTAATATACTTTACCCTGAGAAAGTCTTGAACTTTGCTAGTGAAGATGGGTATGAGGAAGGTTGCGTTGGTGGGGTACTGTGTGGTAGAGGAGCAGGGTCACCTGAAATCAAATGGGAGGTTGCATCCCCACTCACAGACGACAGTGGCTTCAACACACGTGTACATGTGCACGCGTGCATCCTGTGTATTTTTGTATCACTGTGTGCTTGCTGCATTCACCTGGCGCATCTCACAAGCTGAATCCGTGAAATCTGTGTTATGTTCAAATCATTCGCTCCTCTATCAACTGCATTGGAACAGATTTACATTTCCAGAACATACGTTACAGCAGAGCTGGCTGAACCGCCAAACTCACACAAGGAGTTAGCAAGAGGGCTGGGGGCAGTTTACACACACACACCCCGACTGGCAAGGCCACCCCTCAGTTTTAGCTGGAGAAGCACAGGGAGGAGAGAACACCTGATATGTGGCAAAACCTTCATTAATCCGAAAGCAACTCCAGCCCTCAAATATTTCGAATTTTCTGCTTCCAACTTCAGTAGAAGCAAGTCACAAGAAATAAGCCGGTATCTGGAATTTCACCAAGAGAGTCACCCTATCCCTTGACCCTTCTACACCTAAGGTCATGTGTAATGAAAACTGGCATTTTGCAATGGGGTTTCTAAATCATGATCCTGGCTGCTTTCCATATAACCAAGTCAAGAGTAAACGGTGTTCAATGTCCACATAGCTGAGGAAGAAAACCAGACTGAAGCCTTTGAAAAGTTTCACAAGATCGCCAAGATAAGGATTTTTCAATAATCCATTGCTAGCCAGAAAACCCATGCCCAGAGCATTCCAGTTCCCAGAGGCTGGCCTGCACAGTCCCAGGGGGCACTTGTCTTCTGAGCATGTACAATGTATCACAGCTTAAAATTCTGGAGAAAATGCCAGCATGGTTCAAACTGTCTGAGGAGAAACTGTCTCTCCTCTCCCTCCCCCTCCCCACCCCCATCCTGCACCAACCCCCTCCCCATCTCTCCTGCTTCCCCAAAGTCAGAGAGGGCTTCTGCACCAGCCAACAGCAGCGGAGAGCACAACAGAATAACAGCTGCAAATCTATACTGAGCAGAGGAGGAATCAAGGGAAAATTTTACAGATGGAGAGATGGATTGTTCTGAAATGTAATAACCAGGCTAAGGGGATTAGGTTTTATCTACCTTTGATAGAAGAGCCGTCACAGGGCCCCTCACGAACTATGAGAGCAATGATCACTGTGTAACGGGAGTGTTCTCTGAGCCTATGGCTTCTGGCAGTCCAGGCGTTCCAATCAGAGCACTTTACTCACATTAATTAATTAGGCCTCTTGCATTCCCCAGGGAAGCTCAGAAGCATTATGTTCTGGAAAGAGAAAGGTAAGCAGCTTCCCATCATCACCATCACCATTATCATCACCATCACATCATCACTATCATTCTCATCATCCCAGGGGGTTGACAGGCACCTAGGGGATCCCACACGGGGAGCTGCAACAAGCCAACTGGACACACACTCTCCTCGCCAGGAGTGTGCAGTGCAAGGCAGAAGAACAGTTCATTCATTCACACCTCACCCGCTTATCAACATATAAATCCTGTAGTTATTAGGCTCCTATTCTACCACAAGCCTTACAACCTCAGTGCCCTAAGAGAGTTGCTCCAAGATTCTAATTGCCCAAGAAAGCTATAAGGCAATCATCCTCTGTCTGCTCACCCCTGTGTCCAATTCATCACCAAGGTTGCCTGGTCTCTCTGTTTACTGGGACTTCAATCTGTCCTTCTTGCTACTGCTTTGATTCAATGCCCGCCCCCCTACCCCTGGCTTTTGCTATAGCCTGGAACCCAGTCTTCCTACCTTCACTCTGGCCTTTATAGCCACGTGGGTCTTCCCAAAATGCAAACCTGAAGGAGTCACTCACTTTGCCATATAAAAACTCTCCTGACCCTTATACCCGGCTAGCTCACTGCCACACCCCAGGCTGGTGCAGGTGTTGTCCCGCCATCTGGAACACCTTCCCCGCCTCTTCACGCAAAATCCCCCTTGTCCCTACCGTTCAGCTCAGTGTCCACATGACTGACATCCCACAATTTCCTCCTTCCCACTCCAAGTGAGATTTTTCAAACCTTGATTATAGCATTCTAAAAGTTTCGTCATGATTATTTGTTTGAATCTCCATCTTCCCTGCTAAACTTTGAATTCCCTGGGGGTAGAGCCAGTCCCCCCAGTGGAAGATCAGTGCCTGACGTAGAGTTACGTGACTTGGTAATAGTGGTGGAAGGGATGGCTGATCACAAACTGTTTCCAAATGTTCCCAGGGTGCCCTGGAAGTGTGAGCTGCTCTGTCACGTTACTTCAAGTCCTGTACAGTAAAATCTCTGTCCTTTCTCCACATACTGCGGACTCTAAGAGCAGTGGCTTGTGGGGAGTGTCCTGGAGTGAGGGGGAGCTTGGCCAGCCACAGCCCTGGTCTCTTCCACCACTCCTCACGGGGCCACTGTCACAGGTAGGCAAAGGCTGGATGGGGGTCGGCACCATTACTAACGAGCTGTCACTGTAGAAAGCCCACTAAGTACTGTTCATTTACAACATTTACTTAATTCGATTAATAGCTACTGTTATCCTCACTTTACAGGTGAATAAACAGCCTCTCTGTAAAGGTGCCCAAGACCATACCCCTGGTATGTCCCAGAGCTGGGATTTGAACCTAAGTCTGAGTTCTTCCCACGCCTCTGGGCCGCCTCCCACTGGCAGTGAGAGGGGCAGAATGCAGCCTCACAGTGGTGGCTTGGACCGCACTGCCTCTGCATCCTGGAGGACCAACACTCCGAGAGCGCTGGCTTTTATTTACCTTATATGGTGAAAAGAGAGATGCCCATTTTTTTTTTCCATTTCTGCAGACTCTAACAGACGGGTGCTAATTTGGTAAGTGCAAATTATCTGGCTTCAGTTCTATCTACCATCTGCCTGCTTGAACTGGTGAAACCAGGGTGACTTGTAATTATGCCCAGTTCTCTTCACAAGGTCCTTCCATGCCTTCAGATGAGTATAGCCTCTTCCTATTTTAAGAAAGAGCCTCACGTAGCAGGGCATTTATGGAACGCTTCCAAGAACAAGAGCAGAGAGTGATTTTATGAAGGCAGAGCAATCATGCAGATAAAACCCTGAAACGAGATGCCAGGAGACCCAGTCTGGCCCTGCTCCTCCCGGGGAATTTCTGGGAGAGGGGAAGCAAGTTGCTACAACTCTCTGGGCCTCAGTTTCTGTACCTGAGCACTTAAGGCAGAAGTCCCCAAGCCCAGAAAGTGGCGCTGTGCAGTTTATGGAGCATGGCTACTGGGTGAGCAGGTGTGTGGAGGGGGTCACCCCTAATCTTCACACCCTCATCCTCCAAAAGAAGTTCTTCAAATCCCGCTTGAAGGTTCTCCTTGCTTCCCTAACCCCTGCTAAAAATCAGAGGCTGAATGCCACCTCTCAGACCCCAGCTAGGACACAGCTGTTGAAGCTCCGCCTCCCTGCTCTCTGCAGAAACCTCCCCCAACATTCAGCATCCCCCCCACACACACACACACACACATACCGTGTTTTAAAAAATCAAACATGTGTACATGGTAACAGAGTCAGAAGGCTAGCAGGAGTAATTTGTTAGCCAAAACACATCATTTAAAGCCTGGGCGTCATTCATTCTAATCCCGAGGAGTACTTTCCATTCATTTACCTAATGCTCCTCCCTCCCCAGTTTCCACCTCCCTGCAGGGCACAACCTTTAGATAGATGCTCAGTGTAATGCTGTCTCTAATAATGTCTGTAATAATGTCTCTAAGAGGCAGAGCGGGGGCTGCTTGTGAGGTGGCTGAGGCCGAGAGTGCATGGCTGCTGGAATTCTTCCTTGCCTGTTTCCATGAGGGAGAGGGCTCCTCTGTGCACCTGGCCCCCCCTGCACCAGTCGCTGTCCCCCTGACCCCAACCACCCAGCCACCCATCCCCCACTCTGAGACTGGCAAATGAGCCAGCCCCTCTGCCAGCAGCCAAGTTAATTTTCAGAAGTCTCTCTTTGACAAACTAAGAGGGGAAAGTGGCTGTTTCGTTTGGTGGTTTTCTTTAGCAACACTGAAATGTCTAACATCTAAATGTGTGGTGTTTGCGAACTTAAATATGTCGCCTCTGGACCCGCCATTCCTTAAGGAACATCTGCTCTCCAGAAGATCAGAAGTGAGAAACCGCAAAGTTGCCTTACTTATCTTTCCCTAAAGAAATGAAAGGTGTTTTTCTCCCCCTCAAAGTAACAGCTCTTTCTCCACTCCACATCAAAACTCCAGCCTTTGGCAAATACATCTTAACGCTTCCAAATCCAAGCTCCAGACACAGAACTTCAGACTTCAAAAGTGACAGGGCAGGGCCATGCACGTTCCCCAGTGCCCAACTCCTTGATGACTTCTGAGTGTCTCTGTGAGGGATCAGAGGCAAGGAGGCTGTTGTACCATGCCCACACCATAACGTGCACCCAAAGGTGGGGGGTTCGTTAAACACCCGCAGAGCAACCATAAGGGATAGGTACACACAAATGTCCCCACAGGTAGCGTCCGGCCTAGAACTTGAACACTGTGAAAAACGTATCTGAGGATGACAATTTGGTGTGCAAGGGAGAAGACCATAACAAAAGTGAGTGTACATACCTGTAGCCAGAAGGAATCCCTGAGAGAGGGAAGGATGTGGTAGCAAAGGCCACAGATCTTCAACCTCCTCAGTGACATGCTCAGCTAAAAATAGACAAAGCTGCATATGATGAGCTACTAAAGTAACAGAATTTTTAACACACAAAGTGCATTCTTTCATGCAAAAGAAGTTTGGGGGGAAGGGAGAAGTTCAGGGGCTGCATGATACCATTGGAGACCAAGGCTGCTCCTTTGGGCTCTGTCATCTTCAAGGTCACCTCATGGCTCCAATCCTCCAGGTCATCACTATGCCAAAAAAGACTGTTTTGAGCTCTTACTATCACACTACCTTCTAGGGGGTAGAAAAGAAGAAAACAAGAGCGAATGCCCACTTGACATCACTGTAAACCAAGTCAGCTCCACCTTGTGATAGCAACCTTCCCTGAAGGATGGCACATTTCTGCTTACATCTTGGTGGCCAAGACTCAGTCCTGTGACAAATCTAACTGCACAGGACACTAGGAAATACACCTCTAGTTGGGTACATTAAACCTTAAAAAAAAATGTGCTTCCTCTACTAAGGACAGAGGGAACAATGGCTATGGGCACCTGGAAGGCTGTCTCAACTTTCCATTTATCAAAAGAGTATGCTCATCCTGACTCTTTCTCATCCTTGGCAGAGGATTGACTGTGGGCCAGATAATTCGTTATCGGGCGGGGGGGTGGGAAGTATCTTGTGTATTATGAGATGTTTTGTAGCATCCAAACCACTTCCCACTGGGTGCCAGTAGCAGCATCACCACCCCAGCAGTTGTGACAACCAATACTGTCTGTAGGCATTGCCCGATGTCCCATGGGGACATAATCTATGTCCTTTGATCAAGAAGCACCTTGAGATATCAATGGGCAAGAGACATGAATAGAACCTTCTCTAAAGAGTACAAAGGGCTACAAACATATGAAAAAAGGCTCATCATCCCTAATTATTAGAGAAATTCAAATCAAAACCACCCTGAGATACCATCTAACTCCAGCAAGAATGGCCCACATCACAAAATCTTACAACTGCAGATGCTGGTGTGGATGTGGAGAGAAGGGAACACTTTTACACTGATGGTGGGACTGCAAACTAATACAACCTTTTTGGAAGGAAGTATGAAAAAACCTCAAAGAACTCAAGCTAGACCTCCCATTTGATCCTGCAATCCATTACTCAGCATCTACCCAGAAGGGCAAAAATCCTTTTATCATAAGGACACTTGCACTAGAGCTGTTTATTGAGTTCAATTTATAATTGCCAAAATGTGGAAACAGCCTAAATGCCCACCAACCCAGGAATGGATTAACAAGCTGTGGTATATGTATACCACAGAATACTATTCAGCCCTTAAAAAATGGAGACTTTACATCTTTTGTATTAACCTGGATGGAAGTTAAGAAACACATTATTCTTAGTAAAGCATCACAAGAATGGAGAAGCATGAGTCCTATGTACTCAATTTTGATATGAGGACAATTAATGACACGGTAGGGATGAAGGAAGGGGAGAGCAGAGAGAGAAAGAAGGAGGAAAGGGGAAAGGAAGAGCAGAGAGAGGGAGGGAGGGGAGTGGGGGCTCGGTGTGTGACACACCTTTTGGGCAAGATACAATTGTAAGAGGGACTTTACCTAACAAATGCAATCAGTGTAACCTGGTTTCTTGTACCCTCAACGAATCCCCAACAATAAGAAAAGAAAAAAAATCATCTTGAGAGATATTAAGAGTCAAGTGTACTCTATGATGCTCCCAAGTTTGCAAAGAGAAAACTCAGAAGACAGAGAGGAAACAGACCTATCAGGGATTCCTGTCACACATGCACAGTTTGGACTGCAGAGAAAATGACCTTGAGCTTCACACAGCTCTTCCCCTCCCACCCTGGGCTCCAGCACACCTTGTGCTCTCCCATCTCAGGATCTTCCCCCATCAGATCGTTCTTCTGGGGCCTCCTCTCTGCTCTAAACATAGCTGGCTCCTTATCCTACCAGTCTCTACTCAAAGGTCATTGACCACGAATCTAAATAAACCCACCCTCCTCCACCAACTCCTCCTTGAATCTTTCATATCACATTTCTGAAGTACAGATTGATCTGTTCACTTTTTAATTACCACTCTTCCAAGTAGATTTTGATTTCTAGTAAGGCAGGGGACATGTCTCTTTATTCACCTGTACCCACCAGCACCTGGCACAGTAAAGTATTTGTATTACATATTTGATGATTAATGAGTATGGTGAGAGGGAGTGCATGTGTGGTGTATGTAGGTGTGGGCAAGGGGGTGATGGAGAGAACTGGAATACAGATCAGGACAAAAGCCTTGCCTGGGCCCACAATAACCAACCAGTAGCAAACATGATTTTCTTTCACACACTTAATATTTCCAGGTAAGTCATAGGCACTTGTTGGGTATCTATATCTAGAATAGAAAATAAAACGAAACAAAAACTTGGCCACATGGACCTATAATATAGTACAGAAGACAACACGTGCATTTTAATACAATAATTATAATAAAAGTAAAATATGCTAAAAGTGTATCTTAAAATATGTGAAAAAGAAAAAAGGTATGACAGTTCTAAAGGTGGATATGTTACTTCTGCCTGTGGGCCTAGAGCTTTGAAGGGCAGCACTGAGGGAGGTTTTGCAGGATGAGTAGGGGTTGGATAGGTGGAAGATGGAAACACCTTCCGGAAGGAGGAATAGTTTTAACAAAGCCAATAAGAAATCTTGAGCCTTTGCTAAGAATGTATTTTAGCCCAGTGCTGTCCTGCAGAAATGTGATGTGAGTCACATTTTCTAATAGCCACACTAAAATGCAGGAGAAATCATCTTTAATATTATATTTATTTAATCCACTGTTGATACACAATATCATATTTTGGATATCCAAAATGTTACCATCCCAACATAACAACAATATAAACAATGATTGATATATTTTACACTTGTATTTTTTAAGAACAAAGAAACGCAGTATATAATTGACATTTGCTGCACATCTCAGTTCAGACCAGCCACATTTTAAGTGTCCAGGAGCCAAAGGCCATAGTATTGGGTAGGTATAATCCACTCACGTGGGGTGAGTTTGAGCACACCCTCCCTGGGAAGATAATAAAATGTGCGTGACCCAGGGCACTCTGCAGCCTGTGGAGACACAGGGCTGCTCCTGCCATCCACCGTACGGGTCCGAGGGCCCCAGTCTTGGGGTTACAGGCTCCCACCTCCTGGTTGGCTGGTGGCTGTGGATGCAACAAATAGTCATTTCTGGTGTTTACTTTCAGATCTGTCTTCTGACACTCTGTTCACACCACTCCCAGGGGCACCTGCCCCTATTCTTAGCACCCTCTCCCCTCCCTGGCCTTTCTGCCTTTCAGCGGGCCATTGGAATGGCAGGGAAGTCCCTCTTCAGGTCCCAAAGCCGGGAGGCCCCATTTAAACCAGAGAAAGGAAAACTAACAGACTTGCTCACATCAGCTTTGAGCAATGTGCAGACACACGTGCACACACACACACACATGCACACACATACACTCATTGTCTCTGTCTCTCCCCGCCATCCCTCCCTCTATCCCCTTCCCTATGGGAATCTAATAAGTTATTTGACAGATAATAAGAACAATTCCCTCCCTCTCCCATCCCCTTTCTCTCTCCCTCCCTTCCTCCTTCCCTTTCTCTTTTCCTCTCTCTCTCTCTCTCTCTCTCTCTCCCTCCTCATCTTCCTCCCTCCCTCTCTCTCTTCCTTACCCCAGCTCCTTCAGCTGGACTTGTCTAGCAACACTCTTCCCCTGGAGAAGAATCTTTCAAAGATTTTCAGCCACTCCAGGAAAAGCAACGACAGATAACCTAGACTTCCTGGTTATGTCTTCCCTTGGCTCTCCAGATGGAAGCAGCATGCTCTGCCTGACACTGCAATGCAACGCACTCCTCCTACCCGCTCCATGTACCCCACACAGTCATGAAAGTGCATCACCTGCAGCACTGCTCTGCAATGCTGCTGCATTTGCTGGCTGCCGGCAAACCATAAGAAAAGGTATTCAACCTAATCTACCTGCCTATCCTGTCTCAACCTCTCTGTTCTCTAAGGACCTTCTGGGTACTGATCCTAGAAGTTTCTGAAAGGGAATCATGATAGGAAGTTCATAGCCAGAGAAATTGACTATGACCCTGGGGGCCCAGGGTTGCAAGAGCCTTGTTGTCAAAGAGCCCTCAGCACTCAAAACCTAAGGGTCTCTGGGTCCCATTCTCCAGCCCAGTGGTCTGATTGCTTACCCCGTCCATAAGACTTTTTTGAGCATCCACCCCCAGTATATATGTATTTATTTGTTTATAAATTATAATCACGTACATGTCCAACATTATGTACATTATAAATAGACATACTCATTATAATGGATTTAATAGACACTCAAAAATAGAAACTGTAAGAGGAGAAAATAAAAGATAAATATAGCTAGATGTTGCATTCTGTTCTTTCTGCACGCAGTGGGTCATCTTGAGTGCCTCCTGGTGCACACACTTACTTTGAAGACTCGCTATGTTTGCCTATAGACCCTTTCACAGGTGATTCTTGTTATTGCTGTCATCAATACTTCCAGTGGCTCTTCCTTTCCAGATAGACAGAAGGATCACACTCCTCATCACTTGAAGTTAGGAGTGGCTATGTGACTTGATCTGTCCAGCAAATGGTCACTCTGATTGAGAGCATCAAGAACTCCCCATGCCTTCTCTTGTTTTTCCACAACAAAGACTGAGCCATGTTGGATGGTGGGTCATCTGGGTTCCCTTGAGTGGCTAAAATGAGCCGGCATTGATCATCATATATGACTCAATATGTCCTATATATGATATTATATATGACTCAATACATGGGTCGTGTGGGATTTGAGGTTTCAAAATTTTTGCAACTGCAGCACAACCTAGCTTTTCTTGACTGATTCTATTTTTGACAAGTGCCATGTGGGCATAGTTTTGTTCCCTGGGGGCCTGGTCTCTCCCAGCTGGGTAGGGACAGGAAGTCACAGCACTATGTCGGAAGAGCAGGCAGCAGGGTGAGAAGACTCAAGACACAGGAAATGGCCCGCAGTCTGAAGACTGAACCTAGAGACTGGGAAGGCACCCCTGGGTCAACTTGGCCAGGGAATTGATGGGCAGTTTTCACTCTAAACCAAAGACCATCCCCAAACCCTGGGCTGATGAGTTCCCAGCCAGAGAGTGGAATAACACTCTGTATTCCCAGTTTCTGTATGTGCTGTGTCTTCCTAATAGAAATGAGTTTGATTTCAGGCTAAATACATAAATCCTTTTCCTTTAAGGATACTCTTTCAACAACTAAAATCAGTGATCTCTTTCTTTTAGAAATTTTCAGGGGACTTAATAGGGAGAGTCCCTAGATCACTGAAGCAGCCTCTCTATGGAATCTAAAACATTGACAGCCCATTTCCCAACTGCTCCCCAGATTGGTTGACCTAAGGACTCCTTCTGAACTACATTATGGTATTCCAAGTGGATACAAAGAGATTAGAAATTTGGAATTCTCTTTTAAATATTATATATGACTCAATACATTGGTCCAGCTATATGAACACAAATGAAATAACAGTAGCTTACACCAGATAGAACTTTTTTCTTTCCCACATAGCCATCTGCAGGTTATGAGCTGGTAAAGAGGAAAAGAGCGATCAGTGGACAACCAGCAGCCTCTGGCTTCCTGTTGTGCTATGTGGCCTTCTTCAGAAGCTTTCCCTCCTTCACTGCTGGTCCACAGTGTTCAGCACGCTGCACTGTGAATGCTAACTCTCCGCCACGTCCCTCTGGGGGAAGCTTTGTGAAGGCAGAAGCAGTGTTCATTCTGTTTACTATGGTATCTCTAGGATCCAGTACTTGATAGGTGCTTAATAAATATGTATTGACTAAGTGAATCATTTCACAAATGGTTATGTGAAAAGATAATCATTATTAACCCATGACGGGCTCTGCCTTCCTCACTACTTCTCCCCAGTACTGCAGAGCTGGGTCGGCCTCTTGGTCTTTCTTTCTTCTTAGGCCAGGCTCATTCTGGCCAGACCAGTGCTTTAGGGTTTTGTGAGACATGAGTGGGGGAACAAGGAGGAAGAGAAAGAAAGTAGGAAAAAGGTAATACTGATAGATAGTTTTTGAGGAATTGGGTTGCAGGAGAGAAGTGGCTAGGCAAGAGAAATGGATTTAAGAAGTATCACTGCAAACATCATGGCATTTAAAAAAATGCAAGAAGAGGACAGGAATTATTTAGAGAATTTTAGAATTCGTTAGACTGTATTTCTATGACCCAAACACTGCCTGGTAACTAGACAAGCTGTGGCTCAGAAGGAAATGACTCAGATCACTGGGGAAATGTCAGCAAAGGGTAAATCCCAATCTTCTTAACAAAGATTTCTGCCTGTTACAAATCCTTAGGAAAAATAAACAACTGTACAAAAAATCCACGTATATGTCTATGGCTCTCAAACTTTTCCAGGTGGTATCAAATGGAGAATTCATGATTTCTCTGTATCACCCATGCACTATTTTTAATTCCATTTGCAAATCAACAACTTCAATTGGAGACGATATGATTATAGTATGTGTGTGAAATATAATATCATATCCGTGCATACCTGCTCCAAAAGATTAGTTGTCAAATTAAACATGAAAAGCTATTGCTGAATTTTCCTGTTAATACTCATTTGCTCCTAGTTCATCAAGTTTATTGTTGTTGTCTATTTGTGCTTGTTGATATATAAGCAGTCTCCAAAGTCAAAGGAAAAGTTTACAGGAGAAAAACTGAATTTTGTGAATTAACTATATGTTTTCTCCAGTTAGAAAAGTATATCTAGATGGCAAATTCCACAAGGGAAGTGGCAATAACTGGCTTCTCCATGGCTCTGTTTCAGTTCCTAGTAGAGTATCCGGTATATTCTAGAAATGAAACAGGTATGTGTGAACGACTATCTGATGTTAGCTCTGGAATCTCATTCCAATTGCTGGATTACTGGAGCATAATTTGAGAACTACTGGACAGCAGTCCTCCTTGTCAGTTTCTCTCGATCGGCTCTTTTTTTATGCTCAGCATGTTTGAGGCTACAAGGCCACATTATCACCTACTGAGCTTGAAAAGGAGAATGACACACTCAGTATGTGTAAGGTCATCATTCCACCCACTCCGTGATTTCTGAGGTGACCTTGAATAAGTAGCCTGCTTCCGAGTAGGATTTCCAAGAAGGTTCTTGTTCTGTTTAACTTTTTTTCTTTTTTGAAAATCTGAAAACATTAAGATAACAATAAGACATCATAAATAACATTGTCGTGTACAGTATGTATTTGTGAAGTCCAACATACTTAGGTATGTCTTCCTCTGATTTTGTTTGTTCGACTTCTTTATTGTTGTGAATTTATTTTTAAGTGAGGATGCTTTAGGACTATTAAAATCCAAACGATTTTAATCGTAAAAAACGAAGTCTCCTTTCTTACCTCTCAAACCTCAAAGTCCTGTCCCTGAAAGGTGACAATTTTTCCCTGGTTTGTATCTTTCCAGACTTTCCCTATGCCTTTACATGCGCCACATGTAGAACCTCTGTAAGTTGACCACCTGAGGGACTGCAAGGAATTGGTTGATATAAAGAGGTGGTCAGTATAAGAAACGAGGCCTGCTGTACTGATACGTACATGTGGTGCATGTCCAGTCTATGAAAACCAGGTCAACGTAAGGAGGTGGTCAATGTAGGAGGTGGTCACTAGTAGGTTCTACTATATAAAAATACATGCACTGGGGGAAAGGTATATTTTTGTCCTGTTCTTGTTTTTATTTCTACAAATGGTGTAATATGGTATTTAGGCTCTGCAACTTGCTTTTGTTGTTTGAAAAGGCTTAAAGCCCTTTCTATGTCCGCCCATATAAATCTACCTTGTACCTTTAACCATTTGTCTTAGTCGGTTCAGGCTGCTGTCAGAATACCACGAACTGGGTCCCTTAAACAACAGATATTTGTTTCTTACAGTTCTGGAGGCTGAAGGCCAAGACCAAGGTGCTGGCTAATGGAGTTTCTGGTGAGGGCCTGCTTGCTGGAGGGCAGGTGGTCTCCTTGGCTGTATCCTTACATGGATGAGAGAGAGATCATTTCTGTCAGGTCTCTTCTCATGAGGGCACTAATTCATGAGAGCTCCACCTCCCAGAGGCCTGACTTCCAAATACCATCACATTGGGGATTAGGGCTTCAGCAGGTGAATTTGGGGCCAGGGGACACAAACATTCGGTCCATAGCAGCATTCCAGGGTATTCTATTATGCAAGTGAACCATAGTTTACTTACCTAAACAAGCAGGTAGTATTTTTTTAAGCATTTAAGTATTAGTGTTACTATTGGGCATTTAGGTAGCTTTGAACTTCATGGTTTATGTACATTGCTGCAACAGGTATCTTAAGTGTTACTCTAAGAGAAATAGTGAGAAGTGTCAAGGGACATGAACAGCTACAATTTTCACAAACCGTGACAAATAGCACTCCAAAGTAGCTGCACCAATTTACTTTCCCATAAGCAAAGTAAGAGAAAACCAGTTTCCCTAAACTTCTGCCATCATTATTAAACTTTAAGATGATTGCAAATCAGACGAGTGAAAACAGTTTCCCGCTGCTGTTTTATTTTGCACAGGAGTGTTCTGAACACGAAAGGTCAACTACATTGCAGCTATTTAAGACCATTTTCCTCACTCTCCTGCATTTCTTGCCTGTAGCCCTCTCCCCCATTTATTAATGGGCAGACACACTCTAAGTAGATGGCAGTGGCAGAGAGCACTGGCTGCCCACCAATTCCCTTCTCCTGGGGCACACAGCTAGACTACATTTCCCAGACTTCTTTACTATTGGATAGAGCCTCATTATTGGTCATTCTCGCTGTGGAAATATAAGTGGAGTGATGCGTACCACTTCCAGGACTGGCCTATGAAAACCTTCTGCATACAATCTCCTGTGATCTCTTCCCCTCCCCACTGGTTTGATGCAAATAAGCATGATGAGCTCAGAAGCCACATGTTGGAGACAGTAGAAATGCAGAGCAATTGAATACCCTGGTCCTTGAATAACCACTTGGAAAAGAGATACTCACCAATCAGGAACACCTGTCTGTATTTAACATGAGCAAGAAACAAACGTCTGTCATGTTCGTCCAGTTGGGACTTATTTATTATAGCAGCCACTGGCATTGTGAGGATCAGCTCATTAAAATGGTTGTGACTGCTGTAAAAACACCACAAAATTAAGGAACAGTCCTAGGCATTTAGGTACATCTCCCAGGATAGACTATTCCACCTTAGAAGCTATCAGAAAGCAAACAAACAAAAATCTTCTGGAATGTTTTACAGCCTGGCTAAGAAAGACCTTTCATCCATTTTCTGGTCTCTCTTAAGGCTTGAGAAGGACCACTTGCTGGGTGATTCCAGTTGGTAGTAAGTGCTTCAGGTGTGGGGGACTCTGTTCCCTTGGAAACATTCTGGCTGCCATCAGGGTCAATTACTACAGGGAGTATAGATGCTGCAGAAGGGTTTCATCCAAGGTCAGAGACTGTCCAAAATGCCATTTGCTATTAGAATGCCGCCTTGGTGCTCAGGGCCAGGGGTGAAGCTACCACATGGTAACCAGGTCACCTGTGGAGGTCACCTTTCTGTGGAGTGGAGACATTGCCTTAGGTAGGGTCATGCCCAGCATTTCTCATGAAGCATAGCCGAGGAGCCAGGTGGCTGTCAAAGCTCTTCATACAGGTCATTGTCCTACAGTTACAAAAGGAACCCACCCCACCCCTACAGGAGGCCCACGCAGCCCCTTCCCCATCGTATACAAGAGCTAGGATTAGATCTTCCCAGCATGTTTATGTTCCAATATTGACAACAAGAAGCCCATGCCTCTGGATGCCATCAGGAAAGGAGAGGAGGAAAGGACTTTTTTACGGGGTTGGGGGTGGGAGTGACCTATGAGTCAAACACAAAAGGTAGAAAAGATCAAGGGGATGGGCTGTCCAGCCCCTCCTCCCAAAGCAGTAGACAAAGAGAAGCAAGGCACGTGAAGGGAGGGAGGAGGGCCCAGAGCCCCTCCTGTTTGCTCTGCCCCGTGTGTCTCGCTGGGATCCCTGGGCTCTACAGAGGACAGTTTGAAAAGCACCTCTGCAGAGGCCCCTCCACGTGGCCCACCCAAAGGTCTAGCAGGAAGCAACCTCCAGCATGTGCAGCCCACCTTCCCAAGGCAGCAGATCCACAGATCTGAACATGGACATCTTAACATAGAGCACAGAGATGTGCTGTTTGCTTGTTTTCTTGCCTGTTTACTCTCAGTGCCTGGCTGAGCATCTGGCACATGTCAGGCACTGAATACCCAGGGGATGATCAGCACACTGGCCATGCTGCACTATACAGTTTACATGACACTTTCCCTTATACTGGCCCATTCAATCCTTAGAACCTGCTGTCATGCAGTCAAGACAGAGACCAGCCTCCTTTCGATAGAGACAGGATTTCATAGAGGTTAGTTACTATGCTCAGGCCTGTGCAGCTAGTCCAAAACAGGACTGGAACCATGTTTTGGGATTCCAGGTGCAATGCTCTTTCACAACTGAGATCCTTTGATACTCTTATAGTACCAGTAGTGACAGTGGTATAATGCTCAGTGAGTTCACAAAGCATGTTCAGACTCCTGTGCCTGGTCACAAGCATGTGCCTGGATGGTTAGCTCACATGGCTGCTGGTTCTGTCTCTTAACACTGAGAAAGGTGGTCCTTGATACAGATCCCACACCAAATAATCTAAAAGTTTACACCGGAGGTCCCTTGAGAGTGCGGAGCATGTGGGCATATCAGTACAAACCCATCCTCATGACCTAGAAACTGACTCAAAGTCCAAGTCCTACTTCATAGGCAAAGTCCTATCTGGGAGCTACTCAATTTTGGAAAAGGAATCATGAGTCTGGAAACTACAACTCCTGGGTCCAGGTGTAAGTCATAAACTTGGTCCATATAGCTCACAATTTGCTGATCTGGCCTTTAGCAATTTAAAGGTTAAACACCAATTTTACCAGAAAATTGTCCAAAGGCTGTCCTATTCAGAGTCCCCAAAATCTGTCCACTCCTCTTAGGATCAACCTTATCATAAAGCCTCAGAAGTTCACCTACCCTAAGCCAGTCCTCAGGCACGAGCAGGAAGCACGAGGACGAAGAGTCCTGTGCAAGAGAGAATAAACAGCCCGAGTCATCAGACTGTCTTCTATTCCTGGATTGCCCAATTTACTCTCTTTGTACATAACATATAAAGTAGATAAAGTAACTCCTTCCCCACGAATGGCCAATGCTGTGAATGCATGTTCGCCCACAGGAAGCTGAGCCCTAACAACAAAGCAATATATTTGGCCTCCAAGGTTTTTCCCTCTTCGTTCTTCATATTTCCCCTCTAGTTAGTTTTTCCATTTAAACTCCCTGATAAGGTGTAGACCAGGAACTTAAGCCCAGGAGAAGTGGAGAGTGCTGAATCCCTCCAGGGTTATACTGGCACATGATGAAAGACCCCCCAGCCCTACACAGCACCGGAGCATGAAGGAGCAGAGTCACAACAATCAGGGGATCTCCCACTCTGCCTTTCTGACTTTTGTGGTCCTAAAATGCAACTACCTCTCTGCCCTGCTAATGTGCATAATCTGAGCTCATTGTCAATAAAACTGGCTAATTCTGCACTGTTTTAAATGGATTTCCCACTCTCTCCAGGTACCATCTTTTTACACTATTCGCACACACCCTGCAGAGCATCTGTCACAGCGAGCTCCAGAGACAGCATCGCAGAAGGCAGGTCTGGGAGGCAGGGCAGGGTATGCAGTCCTAGGCAGAGAGAGGCCCAGAATCCTCGGCCATTCACCCATGGGTTAATCTGCAAGTGTTTGGCATGTGCGTACACTGTGTCCAGCTCTGTGCTGGGTGCTATGGGCTATAAAGAAATAAAATAATTTGTGACATCAGCAGCAAAAGGTTTGCAGTCCCATTGAAGAGGCCAGACACAAAGACAGGACGCAGGAAACCGTACCCTGGATCAACAGCCAATATCCACATCACCACATGCTTCATTGCAGGGTCTGCTCTACGTACTGGGATATGGCAAAGACCAAGACAAACAAAAACTCCTGCTCTCCTGGAGTCTAGACTCTAGAAGGAAATATATTTCAGAGTTTGACTGTGGGGTGAGAAAAGAGAAGTCATCAGTAGTTAAAAGATCTTGGTGGGCTGAAGTAGAAGCTTTGAGCATCTCTTCTGCCTTACAGGCCTGTCCACTCAGCTGATCTCAAACTGAGTTCATCCCTTTCCCCTTACATGTCCCCTTTTTGCGAAGCCAGTCACCACCACCATCCACCCGGCCTTATAAGTAAGAAGCCTGGAGGTTATGCTCATACCAGATGATCCTAATCACTCCTTCCATCATTCCCCACTACCCAGCATCAAGCCACACGGATTTTACCTTCCAAATGCCTCTGAAATCTGTTTCCTCCTTCATATTCCCACAGCCACACCCTCATTCCAGCCATCATCATGTTGTACCTACTGTAGTGGACACAGCCATCCATAGCTCACATTCCCTCCAAGGTAGGAGTGTTGCCTGAGCTCTGGGAGTGCCATCGGCTCCCAGCCTTCAGCTGTCAGTCCCTTTGCCCTTGTAGAAAACTGTCTCATCCAAGGCGCAGACATCTCAGCCAAACCCAGGACAACTCTGAAGAGCTATTCCAGCTCCCGAGCTTTCTGTGAGGTCATCTGAGGCTGTTGTGAAGCCTGCTTCACACCACAGTGTGCTGATCTGTCCACCCTCCTTCACAGGTGTTGACCCTGGGGGCCTTTCTCAGTAAACATCCTGGGTGCTGGAATCCAACCGGGGATGTCAAGGGCATTGTGATGGCCTGACTACCTGCTCCACCTCTACACAACTCTTCACCAATCCCATCATCCCATCCTTAAAAATCTGCAAAAATGATAGTCCCACCTTGTTTAATTTAACCTTTCCTTTTATCAAAGTACTACAGAGCTTAGGAAATCAAGTGTTAATATATCTCCAGTCTTCCAATGAAGAGTGACCGTCCTTCCTCTACTCATTGCACCACCTGTGGCATTTATGGTCACATTTCTAAATAACATGCTTATGCTTGTGTTTGTTGATGCTCTTGAGTTCTAGCTGTTGACTTCCTACTATAGAATATGAGGGTTTGGGTATTTTACAGACATATACACACATACACTCTTTCTATCCTCATTCTTCTGAGATTGTTATATCATAATTTTAATTGTTTTTTTAACTGTAATATTATTCACAGCTTATCCATGTTGTAAAGTATAATTATACTTTTTCTCCTGTAGTTTGGTGTGTTTTCCTAATTGACTTATTTGCTTAGATTTTATGTAGCCCTCAATGCTGTGGTTTGAATTATTGCCCCACCTATTTTTGAATGTTGGAATTAAGGCTCACTGTGGTAGTATTAAGAGGAGGGCCCTGCTGCAGGTGATCATGTGGTGAGGATTCCACCCTCCTTAATGGGACTGGTGCCCTTATAAAAGGGCTCAAGGGAACCAGCTAGGCCCTTTGCCTTCCTCTCTCCCAGCAGGTGAAGACACAGCATCTGTCCCTTCAATCTTCCTCTCAGGTGGGTTGCTTTACCCTGAGAATACTTGGAACTCCTGCCTCAAGCAGAGAAACCTTGCTCTCAGCATTCCAGGAAGTTGAATGGGAGAAGGGGCATGACAGGTCTCAGTAAATTCATTTTAACTCAACCCCATCACCCATTTTACTTGGTGACTCTGTGTCTAGAGATGGTCTGGTACAACTTCTCTAGAGAGTAAAGCCTCATTCCTGAATGGAAGTCGAGGCCGAAACCTGGGCGTGCAGACTTGTAAGGGGCATCCAGGAGGTCTCAGGCTGTGATTCTAATGCTGAGTGCACATTAGGATCACCTACGGGACATTTTCAAAAACTGATGCCTAGATCTTCTCTGGAACCAATTAAATCTGAGTCCCTGGCTGTGAGGTTCTGACCTGTATATTTTCATCTCTTCCCAACAAAATTGATGCATACTAAGAATTTAGAACCATGAGTCAAACCACTTCTCCTGGTACTAGCCACTGTGTCTTAGCTTGGGCTTCCATAACAAAATACCATATACTGGGTGGTTTAAACAACAGAAATGTATTTTCTCACAGTTCTGAAGGCTGAGAAGTCTAAGATCAAGGTTCTGGCCAATTTGGTTTCTAGTAAGGGCTCTGTTCCCGGCTTGCAGATGGCCACCTCCTCACATGGCCCTTCTGTGTAGGCCTGTGTAGTTCTTTGGTGTCTCTTGCTAAAGGAAAACTGTATGACCTTATTTAACCTTACTTATCTCCTAACAGCCCCATTTCTGCATACAGTCACTCTGGGGATAGGACATCACCATGTGATCTGGGGAAGACACAGTTCAGCCCATGGCACACAGTCTGTAACAGAAGACTTCAGAGGAAGCCATTGCCTCTGATTTCTGATTCTTTCTGCAACCCAATTTGCTGTTTCTTGTTTGAGCTTTCTCTGTACTGCTAAGTCATTTGTCACGTCCTATTGCTTTTTCAGCTCCCATAATTTTGTGGACATTGTTTGCTTTTTTTTTTTTTTTAGCTCTTATGGTCATTTTGGTGGAGTTTTGGGAGGGAATAGAAATAAATACAAGTGTTTGATCTGGGAGTTTACCTGGGATTCCTCACAAGTGACATTTCTACACTGCAATCTTTATTATGACTCTACCCTAACTAAAGCCTTTCCATTTTTTCCCATGACGCAAAGAAAGAACTTTCAAACTTTTTAACCAATGCTCCCATAGTAGCAGAAGATAACTAACGTGTGTATTTCCAAATTTCTGGGATGGAGTCCAAAAGAGTCAACTACTTGCATAAAATTGCTTTGCAATCTCAAGTTTTATTTTTTTCAAATACATGCAAATTTTGCCCCTATTCCATAATAGATGTTTGTTTTAATATAAGAATATTATTTTAAATTACTTGGCGTTAAAATTGCTTTATTTTACTTTCCTCAACCTTCAAGTAAAATTGATGCTTTGAAAGACGGGTGAATTCTATCTCACTGTTTTGTGTACCCATGAGACACATACCTCAAATTAAGGCATCCAGCTTTATTCTTAAGATGCCTCAGTCTTACCATACTCCCCCGAACTGAGCATAGCATCTGGCTCTTATGAAATACTTACCAAGTGTTTGACGAATGAAGTGAATGGAATAATCTTGCAGAAAGGACATCGTCTGGATGGGAAGTGGGTGGATATGGCACTTCAGGTAGACCATTTAGCTAAGCCAAGTTCCTGAGGGAGGAATGAACACGTGGTCCAGTAAGTATATGCTCTACATGGGACTCCTGGGTGGGAGCTTTGCCAAATGCTCTCGTGTCCAGTCTTTTGTATTGAGAGCTGAGGGGAGCTGTGTCCCTGGGTGAGACTTGTCACTGAAATGCCTTCACGCTCACAATAAACTCCACTCAACCTGCCCCCACCCCATGTTCTTACTTGTTCCTCACTCACCCTCCTCACTGCTCCTGGGAAGATGAAGTGTAGTCCAAGCCAGTGCTAGAAACGACGTCCTTAAAACTGGGCTGCTCTTACATTGAGGGGCACAGACAGATGCTTCAACTTTAGGGGCTACAGGGACAGTCCTGTACCTTAAAGGCAACCTCCCACTGGAGTCAGAAATCACTGTTCTTTCCCTGCGCTAAGGGCCCGGGGACGTGTGCCCCAGGAAGTCATTAGGAACCCAGAGTGAACAGATGTAAAAGCAACTGCCTGTCCTCTGGGAGTGACAGATTAGAGGCCACTGAGGGAGAGAAATTTCTACTGGGGTGAACACAGACGGCTTCAACTTCCCAACATAGCCAAGAGCCAGATCTAATTGTACAAAAGAAATGGTGCTAAACAGGAAGCAAAGGCAGCTGCCTGAGAGTCCTTTTAGTTCTCCATTCTTAGTCTTTTATGTGGGCCCCAGAATTGTGGTACATGCAAATAGCTCTAGAGCTGTGGCCCCCAAGCCCCAGGCCCACAGACCAGTACCTGTTAGGAACCCGGCTGCACAGAGGGAGGTAAGTGGTAGGTGAGCCAGCAAAGCTTCGTCTGTATCTACAGCTGTTCCCCATCACTCACTATGGTGAGTTGTATAATTATCTCATTATATATTACCATGTCATAATAATAGAAATAAACTACACAATAAATGTAATGCACTTGAATCATCCTAAAAGCATCTCCGCACCTCTGGTCCATGAAAAGATTATCTTCCATGAAAGTGGTCCGTGGTGCCAAAAATGTTAGTGACCACGAATCTTGAACATTCTCTTGCCTTTTTCTACTTTCAATCCTTTTTTGCTTTCTGCCCCTTCCTTTTCATCAAAACTCAAAGGCCAAACAAACATGAGAGAGATTGGATTACCCAGGGGGGATAAACATTCCAAATTTCTTGGGTATTATTTTTGGAGACTGAGCGCGAGGTAGACAATAGAAATGGCATCTTTAATGGAAATCTTTAGATGTAGTAGTAATAGAGAAGATACATTAATTCGTTCAATCCCCACAACCCTATAAAGTGAGTATTATATTACTCTGATTTTATTGATCAGGAGCCTGAATCCAGAAGGCACCCAGCTGCTAACTGTGAAGCTGAGTGTGGCCCTAGGCTGCGTCTGGTTCCAGAGTCAGCCCTTACCCATCACCTACCTTCTAGAGCAGAAATGCAGCATCTATCGACAGCTCCCAGACTCTGAGCTTTCAAATGCCAAGAAAATTTCAAAATAATTTGGGGGAGGGTATATCAACACAAAATTGCCAAGTTTATATTTTGCCAAACGAGCACATTAAAAATAAATCCTATTATCACAATCGTTTCTTTTCTTTTTAAATGACTTGTTAACACCACAAGATGGGAAGAAGATAATCTCAGGATAAAAGCAGAAACTTTAGACAGAATAAATTTAGACTTATGAAAAATGGTGCAGCCCCCTTATTATCTCCTTTTCGATGAAGACCAGGGAAAACTACCTAGGAATCTACTTCCATTTCACGGCATTGGGAGCCACAGGGCAGCATGCCGGGCCTCTGTGTTTTCAGGACCTGGAGCTGAGTCTCTAGGCTCATTTCAAGACAGAGGTAGGGCAGACAAACCCTCAGCTTCAATCCTGAGAATGACACAAGGAGAGAAAGCCTACGTCTGCCCCTGTCCCTGGCATCCTACAGACATGCTTCCTTCAACTCAAACTACTGCTGGGCAGAGCAGTCGCTGTGTGGGGTGTGGTAGGGAGATGAGGAGAGAGAAACTCAATCAAAGAAGCCAGTGCTCTGAGTGGGTTGCAGAGAGCACAGGTCTAAAATTGCCCAAGACAGAGGCGGACAAACACAATTTGCTCAAGGTGATTGCAAAAACCAGCGGGACACAGCAGGACCCGCTGTTCCCACCCTCTATGCAGCTCAACTGCCATGGACAAGGATCCGTCCAGCCACTGAAGAGTGAAAGATGAGGCCCTGGTCCTGGCCCTCCTACCTCCTAATTATTGCTCACGTTTGCCCCCAGCTGCTGCCCTGGCTCCAATCCTCATCATCTCTTTGGTAGACTATTGAAACAGCGTGGCCCGGGGAACCCCTGCCCATCCGTCTTCCTCCAGACTGCGCTCTCCTAAATGGAAACCTGACCACAGCATCCCTGGGATTCACCTCTGCTGTCACCCATGGAGTGAAGCTGTGGCCCTCCACCACGGCACACACGGCAACTCCATCACACACACACACGTGGTCCCAACACACAGCCACATGCACACACATAGCCCTAACGCACAGATATACACGGTTAACACTGCCTCCACCCCCCACACACACACATGGCCCCAACATGCAGTCACATGCACACACATAGCCCTAATGCACACACACAGCCCTAATGCACAGATATACACGGTTAACACTGCCTCCACCCCCCCCCACACACGCACACACATGGCCCCAAGATGCAGTCTCATGCACACACACAGCCCTAACACACAGATACACACAGCAACACGGCCTCCACAAACACACGGCCCCAACACGCAGTCACATGCACATGTACACACAGCTCTAACAGGAAAACAGGCCTCCATGCACACATGCAGCCCTAACATGCAGACACAGGCAGCAGCACTACCCCGATGCATACATACACACACGTACAGAAACTCACCCCATCCCCGCCACCCTCTGCCCCTCCCCGCCTTTAACTCAACACGGCAGAAGCAGAGAGCACTCTTGGGTGGCCAGACGGGTGCCCTGGCCTCCCCTCGTGCTGTTCTCTGTGAAGAGCCCGACCTTCCCCACCTCCTTCCCTTACAGACCTCACTGAAGTCTCAGCTGCTCAAACAACCACCCTGAGACCCTCCCTGGCCTGCACCTCACACCCAGGCTAAATCATGCAGATGTGCGTCGGTGCCTCATCATGACGGTCATTGAAATCAGATTTCGTTGCTTCCCCCTAGGTGGAAGCTCACGCCGTGCTGCTCTGTGCATTCTCAGTGCCAGCCCGGCCCACGGCACAGAGCAGCAACCTCCAGCACTGTGTCCTTGGATGGAGGGACCGCTAAGATATGGCTCCCATTCCCCTACCCTGAGAGCCTGTGTACTTGCTGGAAGATGACACAGCCACAGGTGAGAAGCATGGCCAGGCAGGTAGGTAGCAGTGCTGGATTCAAGGTAACCAGGAGCTAGTTGTGAGTGTGTTCCGAGCAATTATAAAGAAGGAAACCACCTGAGTCCACACTGCCAAGGGGTCTCCTGGAGGACCGAGGAAGAAGACTCGCCTAGACAGTTCCTCAGTCCCTGAGGGCCAGCTCTTGCTGACCCCACTGGTCTGCACCTTCCCCCTGCCTCTGCTGGGCTAGCCTCAAATCCTCAACCAGGTTTGAAATGTGATGTGAAACCGCACTCCAGCGCTGCATCGGTAAGTTTCATGTTTATGTTCAACAGCACTGGCATTTTCCAAGGGCCACAATGTTAACCTTGACATGGGTAAATGAAAGTCACCATGTATGTATCTGCAGGCAGCGAGGATGGAGGAGGCTGGGGGTGAAGGAGGGGCTCCAGGTCTGTTAGCAGAAGCCCTTTCAGGTGTAGAGTTTCAGGAGTTGGCATGCCCTGTAAAGAGCTCTGATGTGCAGAGGGAGGCGTGAGGAAGAGCGTCCACCATATCCTGCATTAAGGATGGGAAATGAAGGCAATAAACTCTCTAGCTCAAAGTCACGGATCTGAGGCCAGGTCAGCTCAGCTCTGCACAGGAACTCCAAGCAAACTGAAGGCGTTGCAGCCAGAAAGCCAGGGAGCTTTTCAGAAACCTCCTAGAGCTGTAAGCAGAGAAGCTTTGGGGAGAGAAGGGGCCTGGGCATAGGGGACCAAGAGAAACCAGGCTGGGGTAAAGGAGAAACCTGAGAGAGGAGAGCTGAGGTGCCTGCAGCCCATGCAGCCACACAGGTCAGCGGTTCTCAAACTGTGGTGGCGACCCACAGGAACTGTATGAAAGGGCCGCAGCATTAGGGAAGTTGAGAACCACTGCTTTAGAGTGGGCAGTTTGTTCCAGATCTGAGGCCTCTGGGGGTGGGGGGATTCCCAGGAATGTGTGAGCTACTCAGGCCACACCAAGGAATCACACTCCAGGGTGACAAAATGGCTGTTGTCCCATACCCTCACCTCCCCCTCATGGTGGTTGTACAAATGCCCAAATGCCCTGATGCCCGGGCAGTGGCAGCAAGTCACCTGCCCAAACCTTGCCCTGGCTGCTTTCCTTCCAGACTTGCTATAAGCCTTAGAAGGTCAGAAGTGACAGTGATGCCACCACAATACTCTCCCCACAGCGCCCCCAAGAGGTATCCTTCCTTGAGCAGGGAAAGGCCCAGCAGCTCCTTGAGAATCATTCTCTTCCTGAAATGCAACTCCACACTGGCACTGAATCACTGGCATCTCCCTGAGGGACACCCAAGCCAGCCCTCGCCTTTGTTATTTGAATAAGGTAAAAGAGACCGCAGCTAGCTGGACACACGAGTGCAGGAGCTGGAAGGTGGGAAGAATTCTGCTCCATCTGGCACCCACAGCACGCACACGCTCCCTCCCAGGAAGCTATTGCCTCTAGCCTCTTTGGTATTGTTTGATGCAGAAACAGTGCTTTGTAGAAATGCCTCGGATGACAGGGATGAGTGAGAGAGAAAGCAGAGATAGATGGCTCTACAAGCCCATTCCCAAAAAAGCCTTTTGATCATTCTCTGGGCTCTCTGCTCCCCTCTACCTTCTCCCTTCTCTCTCTTATTCTCTCCCCCACCCTACCCCCACCCCAAACTCTCCCTCCTCTCCTCTCCACGCGCCCCCATCCCTGCTCTCAGACCAAGGCCACAATCCCTATGCTCAATCTTCCCTCACTCTGTGACTATAAAAAGGATGACTCACCTCCTTGATGTCAATGTGACGGCCCTGCCCAAGCACCCCCTCACCTGCTGGCTGCATAACTAAAGTGTGGTCTCTGAATCTACAGTCATGGAGGAATTGACAGAGACCCAGCAGGGCTGCTGTGCAGACTAGGCTCTCCCTGGTCACCCTGAGTACCCTAGAATGCCATTGCCCACACCCTGCCCAAGGGCAAGGCCACACAATGTTCTCAGACACTGGGAGTAAAACATTAGCAAAGATGCTGTCAGCTGCACCCACCCCTGCTCCTAAGAAGATTCTGGAAGACTGATAAACAGAGGCCAGGCTTGTCTTTCCATCTGTGAGGAGCCCTCCACAGCCTCAGTGTCAGCCTGTCTTGTTCCTGAGTTTCCCTCCTGTGCTGCAGTCACTCCAGCAGAAAATGAACAAACAAGCAAATGAGTGGAAATAAAGGAAGAACTTCCCAAAGCCTAGCTCAGTGAAGTGAGAATAGCACCTCTCTTTGAGACTCAGTTCTGATCCAGCCTTTAAATCCTGGAGGCCCAGGTCCAGGGCTTCTTCTTCTGAATGGTCAATGACAATTCTGATCCTTAGGCCTTTTGTGCTACTTTTCTATAGCAGGGTAGCCTGTGCCTCAGTTTCCTCTTCTGGTCCCAGGGGAAGATTAAGCTTCATGCCCTTGTGCCTTCTCTTCTGCTTCTATTTTCCTGAAAACAACTGCCAACCTCCTCCACCCCCTCACTACCATGACCACATATATACTAAATATCATTGCTCACGTATGAAGAAGCAAGAATTCAGGTAAAGTAAAATAAAATATTTGCCATTTGATTTCTCTTTCACCTCTGAAGCTCCCCACCCCCAGAACAACCTCCCAGGAACACCATGTTCCAAGTGTCACCTCTCTATAGAATCAACACTGCCCTTCCCAGTTCCCCAATTCAGGTGGCTGCTGCCCTATGTAACCAAAAGGCCATTCAGGGTGCCTTACAGAACCCGGGTGTCTGGCCAGAAGATTTGGCTAGATTTCTCAGGATTGCCAAGCTCCTATGTTCCAGCATCGCACTGTCGTTCATGGCTAGTAATTACAACCAAGGATTTGGCCTTGATACCAGTGTCTGAAGCATACATGGGGAGACATCTGGCATTCTTTCCCAAAGCAAGAACTGTGCTCACTTCTCAAAGACGATCACAAAAGGATGTTGAACCAACAGATGTTCACAGAGCACCTACTATGTGTCAGACCACATGCTAGGTGCTGGGGTACGTGGTGACCAGGGAAGAAATGGTCATACTGAAGCAGACAATCTAAGAAGTGATGGCCCTTGGGGATCTTTCAATTGGTAGAAGACACTTGCACTAAATACAGATCACTATAGGTTATGGACTGGACTGTGTCCCCACAAAATTCATTTGTTGAAGCCCTAATCTTCAATGGGACTGTTTTTGGAGAAAGGGCCTTTGAGGAGGTGATTAAGGTTAAATCAGGCTGTATGGATGGGGAAGAAAGAAAGACCAGAGCTCTCTCTCTGGCTGTGCAAAGAGAAAGTGTTGAAGGTGGCCATCTGCAAGCAGGATGAGCACCCTCAGCAGAAATCTGCTGGCACCTTTACCATGGACATATAGCTTCCAAAAGTGTGAGAAAATTGACATTTTTAAGTAACCCAGTCTGTGGAATTTTGTTATGGCAGCCCAAGCTGACTAACATGCCATATTTCATGAAATCCATGAAACGATAAACTTTGTGACACACCATTATTCTATGTCTACTAAGAAGAGGGGGAGAGAGAGAGACTGCCAATTAAACATAATACTTCTTTCCACTTAGAACTTTTACATTTATTGAAAGACTCTTTTAGAATCATTTCATTTTTTGTTTGCTCTTATGCAGGCAAAAAGGGAAATAACATCCAAATAAATTAATTAGTCTTAAAACTTCGTATTCAGAGTCCAACTCCTCTGACTCACTTTTCAACTCAGACTTGGAAATGGTGCCGTGAATGGAGGGCAAATGAGGTGGCATTTCTTAAAAGTATGTTCCACTACTGTCTCTAAGACTTTCTTACAAGTCAATGATATCCATCATGCAAGGTGGATGTTGATGCATTTAGCTGGCCTGTGATATACAATACTTTCACACTGAATTCAGCAACAGACTGCTTTATCCCCTTGTGAGCATCTTCCTTTTCTATGTCCTTGTATTAGTTCATTCAGGGTACCATAACAAAATACCCAGGCTACGTGATTTAAAACAGCAAAACGTTATGTTCTCATAATTGTAGAGACTGGAAGTCCAGTAGCAAGATTCAGGCAGCTTTGGTGACTCCTGAGGCCTCTCTTCTTGGCTTTCAGATAGCCCCCTTCTTGCTGTGTCCTCACATATTCTTTCCTCTGCATGTGTACACATCCCTGGTGTCTCTTCTTAAATGGATACCCAATCGTATTGGATTAGGGCCCCATCCGTATGACCTCATTTAACCTTAATTACTTCATCAAAGGCCTATCTCCAAATACAGTCACATTGGGGGTTAGGGCTCCAGCATATGAATTGATAAGGGTTGGAGGTGGCAGACATAATTCAGTCTGCTATGAATTCATAATTCATAACAGTCCTTTGAAGCATTTTGTTGTTATTTTGCAAGAAAATATTGAGCTAATGTATCTTTGGAATGATAAAAATTTGCTTTGCTTGCTAACATCAAATTGACACCCTGCTATTCTATTTTCTTCCTACATAAACTTTTTGTTTCAGTATTAAATCAGTGTGACATTATTTTGGAGGTATATTTATATTAAATATAAACTGAACTCCAAACATGCACTGTCTTTCACACACCTAACTCAATTGAAGGGATGACAGTGTGGACAATCATGGTCAAGTGTGTTCTTGCTCAGACAGAAAAGACAGCAGTAAAAACAGCTGCCCTCCCACACCATTGTAAGAGAGCACTGATAGTACAATGTATCCCGTTTCAGAAATGTTAAATGTAAAGAAAAGTGTATATGTGTTAGAGGAAATACAGTAAAAGAAATGAAATTTGGATATCCATGTAGTTCTTATGCAGTTTGAGTTTTTAATAAATTCACTTCCATACAATATATAAACAATTTGCAAAATGCGATAGGGAACAAATTTAGTCAAGATTTCAATGAAATTTTTAATGACTCATTTGTTCTAATTTCTTTCTTTAATTTTCTAGGTAATAAACTCTTCGCTATATGGAATGGTTATATCCAAATATATCTAAAATGATGTTGGATATGTCCAAAGCAACATTTCTGTAATTAAATATGGTAAATTATGATTAAATTCCTTCTCTTTTCTATCTTGCTGATTGTTTATATCTAGAAGTAAATTCATTAAAATTCCCTTCAGCAATAAGGACTTCAGGGCCACTCTGTGTAGTATTAAGTGATTGATTACCAGTCTACAAAATGCTGTGAGGCGAACAGAGCTACCTCCAGAAAGGATTTCTCAAGCTGAGACCAGAAGGTGAGTTAGGAGTCAGCCAGGGGAAAGGAGTATTCCAAGGAGAAGGAATGGCATGAACAGAGACACAGAGGTGGGAGAGAGCAACTGACCATGGGGTAGCCAGACTTGAAGTTGAAGGAGAGGGAGGGCAGGCACGGCAGGGCATAGGGTGGAGGTGTAGACAGAGGCCTGGGGGTTGGGGTACCTTTAGACACAGCATAGAGTGAAGGGAGGTCATTCATTGATTCATTTTTTATAATAGCAAAAATTTACAAATAATCTAAATGTTTCATTAATAAAGGACCAGTTAAATAAACCAAGGTCTGCGCAAAGAAGAATTTCTAGAAAGTTCCAAAAAGAAAAAAAAGAAACCATGGAACTTCTTATTGATATGCTGTGATCTCTAAGATATATTAAATGCTAGGGATTAAAGCAGTGAGTATGATACAATATAATTTATGTCAAAAAAAGAAAGAAAGAAAAATTAATTTACACTTGCTTACATGTGCTAGACTATTTCTGGAGGGATAGATAAGAAACTAAAGGAGCTGGTCATCTCCAGAGAAGGACTTTAGGCGGCTAGGGATGACAGGGTGGGAGGGACAGTTTCAATGGCCTGCCCTCTGGAATCTTTTTAGTCTTGTATCTTGCAAACATAGTGCCTGGTAAGGAGAAGGAAAGGGGCAAGGAAAGAAGGAGAAGGGAGAGGGAGGTGTTTGGGGTGGGAGGGGAGCTCATTTGAAACTGTGGCTCTGTCTTTGAAAAGGCTCGTGTGCAGAAAAAGAACAGTGAATGAAGATACCCCATGTTCCTCAGGGTCCCTTCAGGCTTCCGTCCCCCTGGTATTGTCCCCCTGTTGTTTCATGTGAGGGTGCTCTTTGAGAAACATCACAACAGCAGGAGACTTAACACCCAAATCTGGAAGCCCATGGTGCCCATCACATGCCAGACACACAAAGGGTGTCTTAATTCTGGCTGCCACATTGGCTGGTTGACCTCCCTCCTCCAAAAACAGCCTCTGGAGTCTGTCCCATGTTCAAATGCAGCATAAACAAGCTAAGGAACTTCTCTTCTCCAGACTGGGTTATCTCAGGGCCAGAGAAACATGCCCTTGTTAGACTTGCTAACAAGGGTTAAAATGACTCTCGAAGGCACCAAGGGGAGGAGTCTAAAAGCTGAGAGTCCACACTCCACTGGTGAGTTGGAAAATCAATCTAGTGGATCCGACTAGCCTTTAAGAAAAGAGAATAGTTTTCTTAAAAAGTCAGACTCTAGCATACACTAATAAAGGTAAGTGTTATTTTGTGAAAATTTTAATTTCAACTATGTGTGTGGATAAAATATATTTCTCACTGTGAGTTTGAAAAGCAGGGGTCCAGAAGACTCCGGAGTGAAGCAAAATTTGGTTCAAACACCACCTATGGCTTTGACTCCCTAACTGGTCACTTAACCTCCCCTCATGGTAAAAAGGACATAGGAGTAATACCCACCTCACAGGGTGGTTGTAAGACACTTGGGCTTGGCTTATAAGATTAGCTTAACACTTGATAAAGGGGTAGTACTCACTTGCTAGGACTATCACAACCAAAAAACATGCCCTTCCCTTTGCTAAAGCCTCCCTGGCACAAACACAGACCACTGATTTGGCCATAGTCTGGGCTAACAGGTGAACCCCATGTGGCTTGTGTTCCAAAGGCCTCATGCCTCTCCTAACCAACAGCTTCTCTCAACCAGCACCTTCTTTCTAATGTCCTCCCTACCAAAGGGGCTTGGTGACCAAAAGGCACATCTTGATTCAGTGATGAACATTACTTTTCTCTAGTAGGACATTTGTTACCCTAGACCCTTTTCAGCATTATTCCCGGGGAAATAGATGGCTCCCAGCCACTATTAATTCTTTCATGGTGGATTTAAAGAGGAGGAGGATGAAGAAAAAGATAGCAGTTGATTTGTGGTTAGCGAGAATATACATCCAAAATTAAAGATCATGAATCAATGTCTCAGAAATGGAGATAGTGCTTTACACCTGGGCCTTTGATGATGAGTTCCCTTCTGGCTCCCAGGTTCAGAATTTAGGGAGTATTTTTTCTTAACATCCTTTTCTGATAAAAATCCCAAAGCCCACCTCCCTCCCTCTCTCACACTTCATAAAGCATCAGCCAGCCCTGTGCACCCACCCAAGGAACAGGTAAGGAGAAGTGGGCATGGCAGCTGAGAGCTTGAGAGCGCTGGGAGGACCACTAGATGTTTCCTGTTGGGTTAGAAACACACCCAGTGCCTCTGGGCCAGGAAGCACTGGAAGGCTTCTCAGGTATGTGTAGCTTTAACTTGCAGGGCTGAGTGTGGGCCCCAAGGAAACGCACCTGTTGCCAGAATGCCCATTAGCCCATTGAGGACCTGCACTATGACCAAGTACCTGCTTCCTTTCCCCTCATCTCATAGTCCCAGTCTCTGTAATATTATACTAAGAGGGTATCTTAGGCAACTTGGGCTGCTATAATAAAATGCCACAGAGTAGCCTAAACAACACACAAATTGATTTTTCATGTTTCTAGGGATTGGGAGGTATCAGTAGATTTAGTGCCTGGTGAGGGCTCTCTTCCTGGCTTGCAAGTGGCTACCTTCTCACAGTGTCCTCACATGGTAGAGAGAGAGCTTTGGTCTCTTCCTCTCCCTACAAGGGCACTAATCCCATTATAGGGGCTCCACCTGCATGACCTCATCTAAACCTAATCACGTCCGAAAGGCCCCACCTCCAAATACCTCACATTAGAGTTAGGGCTTTGGCATATGAATTTCAGGGGGACACAAACATTCAGTTCTTAACAGGGAGGGACTATAAAACAGACTTCTCATGAGCCTAGATCTTATGAGTGAGACAAACTGTGGTTGGAAGAGGAGCGTGGTTACTCTGATCCTTCAGCTATATCCTCACATGACGTAGCCTCAGACAGTTCATAGCTCTTCCAGGGAGAAAAACACCAAAGGGCTGACAGAGGAGAGATTACTGTGTTCTATTAAGCTTGTCACCTTAATGGCCTTATGAAAGAAGGTGACAGAGATAGATCAGGATAATACCATAGATTACTTACCGGATTGCCATTATCATTAACAGCCTAATTAGTCTATAATGTACTGTACCTCAGCTCCAAGTGCCAGCATTAGAAGTGGACATCAGACTAGTGAATGTGAAGATGAGCAGTAGGAATGCAGAGGGCACACACCTCGGCTCTGCACAGAAGGCCTTTTTGACCTTGGAATTCAAAGCACTGACTCAAGTACAAAACTTAGACTTGAGTTGGTTCTCAAGCCTGTGTTTCTAGATCCTTACTCCCTCTCCAGCCCCCTTCTCTCTTTCTCACCTCTCTGACAAAAGATCACCAGCTTCCACTGCTTTCCCTCTTATTGGTGACAGCATCACACTGCACGTGGGTGTCACTCCCCCAAGCATACATATACCTGTTTTCTCCTTACAGTGACACTGTGGGGCTTGTAAGAGTTTTGAAATAAAGGAAACTAGGCTGGAGCTAGGGCCTGATTCCCAATCCACCATCTGTCTGACAGTCTCATGTACACTCACACGCTCACACACACTCACACTGCCATACACACACACAGTGTCAGACACACATACAACTCTCACACACTCATGCCTACACTCACACTCACACATACACCCCGGTACATGCACGCATGCACACACACACTCACACATACACTCAGGTACACACAGTCACACACACACACACACATGCACTCACACACACTTATACTCACACAGGTACCCAACTACACACAGATACACACATACTCTCACACACTCATGTGCACATTCACACACACACTCATGTGCATAGTCACACACACACATACTCTCACACACTCATGTGCACATTCACACACACACCCATGTGCACAGTTACACACACACATACTCTCACACACTCATGTGCACATTCACACACACACCCATGTGCGCACACACAGTCACACACACACGTATTCTCACACACTCATGTGCACACACACATACACACTCATACCTACATCACACACACACACTCACACATACACTCAGGTACACACAGTTGCACACACCCATACACACTTTCACATACACTATGACTGTCTTTCTGTTCACAAATCTGCTTTCTGTTTCCAACAGCCTCAAATAATTCCTAATAATTGAGATGAGTGACTTACAGACCCTTCCCCCATCCGACTCTCACCAATTTCCCAATGACACATGGCAGAGGATTTGGCCATTTCCCCAGGGACCTGGCATTGCCTGTGCTCTCCTCATCTTCCCTCCCTCCATGGCAACCCTGCTCAGCAACCCCATGATTCCTAACCAGCAGGCCCCTTCACACAATCTCTACACATTAAAATGGTCAGTGCATGAGGACTGTGCCCCCAAATCCCATAACCTTGGTCTAATCATGGGAAAATATCAGGTGGACCCAATGTGAGGGAGAGCTTACAAAATGCCAAGTATTCTTCTAAAGTGTCATGGTCATGAAAAACAAGGAAAGACTGGAAAACCATCCCAGACGGCTGGAGACTAAAGAGACATGATAACTCAAACCATGTGGGACCCTGGAGCAATAGTGCAAGACCTAGTGTCATAGCTGTGACAGGATAATAGCACTGCATCAGTTTTCATTTCCCTGCTCTGACCATGGTCGAGAGGGGCATGTAAGAGGTTAAAGTTCAAGGAAGGTGGATGAAGAGTACATGGGAACTCTGCACTATATTGGTAACTTTTTCGTAGATCTAACATTATTTCCCACTAAAATGTTTTATCTAAAAGAGGCAAGCTCATTCTATATTACAACATTCACTCGGCCTTGTGAAACTGATGATTACATATGACCAGAACATACTGAGAATGAGCCAAGAGCACGTACATCTGAGCCTAGCCTGGTGCAGAGTTGCTCAGGGAGGGTAGGTGCTGCAGTAATGAACCTAGGGGGGCTGTTGACATAGTGCAGACCTGACAACTAAGAGAAGAGTGACAGCCTTCCAGATCATTGACATTTTAATAGTTTATATATGCACACATGTGCACGTGCACGCACACTCTCACACGCACACAGATGGCAGAAAGAGCTTAATTCTAAGGTCTGTACAAAAAAAATGAGTTTGCCTAGCAAAACAAATTCATATGTGCGTTTTAATATGTTGATATTTGGCATATAACCCATGGGAGTTTTGTTTTTTCTTACAGCCATAAAAATAGTGTTTGAATAAAATTCAAAGCACTTCTACAGAGAAAGAAGACCCAGAACAGTTTAAGAATCACTGTTACCGGCCTCTGATTTATAGGCAGGCGTCCAGACAGACTTAACCAAGCAAGTCATAGCAAGTTAAAATGAGAACTGAGGTCCCCTGGCTTCCAATCTTGGACTCTCTACCCCACAGACAGGGTCAAAGGGAGCCCTGAAATTCAGACAGCTTGATGCACCATGGCGAAAGAGAAGGCCCGGCCAGGCCAGCTGGGGTGGCCAAGAGTATGCAGTCCCACAGCTCATGAAGGTGGGGCTGGTCTGGAAGAACTCAGTGGCAGCTCTGAACAGGGAGGGATGCCATCACAGTCTGTAGAAGGGACTGGATGGGGGGACAGGGTCTGAGTGAAGGACAGCCTGTAAGAGCATGGACAAAAGCTCCAGGCCTGCACGGGAGAAAGAACCAGAATTGCAACAGCTGGGTCCAGCTGCTCTACTGAGAGGGCCTATTGCAGGACTGAGTTAAACAGCAGATATTCCCATGGCTGCCCCTTCCTGCCATGCATACTTCTTAGAGATATCTTTCTTGCTCTGAGCCTTACACAGTTTTCATTTCCAGATAAACATTATTTGTGGCTAGGATCATCTGGCCATTGGTTTAGCTGTTTGGTGTCTGTCTCCCCCATCAGAATGTCAGCAACTTGTCTGTCTTGTCCAGGGCTGAGTCCCCAGTCCCTAGAACAGTACCTGCACATAGCAGGTGCTCAGCAAACAGTTACTGTACAAATGCATGAATGGATTCTTCCCACACACCATGTGTCTCTGACCTTGGATTTTTCTGTATGAGACACATTCCCTAGCTGCATCTCGGAGTCTGTTTATCAAGAAGCAGAGGCTTTTATGAAAAAGCACTTTGCTGAGAGGGTCTTGGGTGGAGCTTTTCTTTTGCTTCATCTTTTCCTCCTCACTTGTGACTGCATAGCACCACGGTCTGCAAGCTATCCTGAGACCATGCTGCCTGCCTCCCAGGACTGTCACATCTACTGCATCTGGTTTACAAGCCAAACGCTGATATTTTTCTTGTCCTTGGGTAAACGCTAACATTCCTGTCAGATGATTTCTCTGTTTTAGGAATGCAACACTTTAGAAGGATATTGAAAGTATAGCCCAAGGCTAAAAGAGATTCAGAATTTCCTGCACTGAGCTGAGAACTTCAGCATCTCAAAGAGATGTTTTCAGCATAGTCTATTTGGTGCAGCCCTCATAAAAATGTGTCACACACATATTGTCAGAATTCTAAGTCTGTGATATTTATGACCTAGGGCATGGAAACCACTATCTTTCTTCCAGATTAAGAGTGAAAGGAAGACACCCTTTAGGAAGAATAATGAAGTAGGGGGCTTCTCTTACCAGATTTCAAGATTTATTTATTTCAAAACCCCCCATATCTTTGATACAGAAATAACAAGGTCACTGGAAAAAGGGTGAATTTATAATAAATGGTGCCAAGACAATTGATTATCCATGGCAAGAAAATGGAGAAAAAGGAAAATGTGTGAATTCCGACTCTTGGCTTACATAGAAGTCAATTCCAGGTGGATTGAATGAAGACTTAAATATGAAAAGCAAAACTTTAAAACATTTGGAAGATAATATAAAAGAGTATTTTTATAAACTCAATATAAGAAAAGAATTCTTAAAAAGAAAAGATTGATAAATGTCGACTACTCGAAAATCAAGAACTTCTGTTCAAAAAGAAAGAAGAATGTTGAGTTATTGAAAGATACCATTAAATACGTGAATAGCAACTGGGAAAAAACATTGGAAAGATATTTAATCAGCAAAGGATTAGCATCTGGGACATCCAAACAATTCTTAAAAGCCAGTTTAGAAAAAGATAAAATCCACTAGAAAAAGAGCAAAAAACACACATGGATGGAAATGTCACTAAAAAGGAAATTTGATTAAAAAAAACACACACATATGAAAAGATGATCAACCTCATTAGAATCAAGAGAACATAAATTAGAAGCACAATATAATACTAACCAGATTGGCAAAAATTAGGGAACTTGAGGATAACAAGTGGTAGTAAGGATGTGGAATAATGGGAATTCTTTCATAGAGAATACAAGTTAATCAGTCATTTTGCAGGAGAATATGGAAACATTTTTTTAATTTTTTTTTTTTTTTTTTGAGACAGAGCCTCAAGCTGTCACCCTGGACAGAGTGCCGTGGCATCACAGCTCACAGCAACCTCCAATTCCTGGGCTCAAGCGAGTCTCTTGCCTCCACCTCCCAAGTAGCTGGGACTACAGGCGCCTGCCACAACGCCTGGCCATTTTTTGGTTGCAGCCGTCATCGTTGTTTGGCGGGCCCGGGCTGAATTCAAATCCACCAGCTCAGGTGTACGTGGCTGGCGCCTTAGCCCGTTGAGCCACAGGTGCTGAGCCAGAGAATATGGAAACATTTTGAAAGTTAAAACTGCGCCTACCATAGTCTGAGTGATTCTACTGCGAGTACATCCTAGAGAAGTTCTTACGCATGTGTACCGAGAAATGTACACAAGGTGTCCACAACCATCATGTTCTAATCAAAAGCCTGAAACAACTCGAATGTCCATCAGTAGGAGAGTGAATACATAAATTCTGGTATAGTCACACAATGGAAAATGAGATAGCAATTTTAAAAATTATGCGATACAGATACTCACCACCACAAGGATAATCTTAGAAACATAATGTGGGATAAAAAGCAAGTCTTAAAAAACAAAAACATAGGAATAGATTTAACCAAGGAGGTGAAAGATCTCTATAAGAAAAACTATGAAACATGGATGAAAGAAACTGTGTATGACACAAACAAGTGGAACAACCTACCATGCTCATGGAACAGAGCTAACATTATTAAAATGACCATATTACCCAAAGCAATCTATAGCATCAATGCAATCCCTATCATAACACCAACATCATTTTTCACAGAATTAGAAAAAAAAATACTTCTAAAGTTCATATGGAACCTAAAATTGAGCCCAAGTAGCCAAAGCAATCATGATAAATAAATAAATAAATACAGTGGAAGCATCACATTGCCTGACTTCCAATTATACGACAAGGCTATAGTAACCAAAACATCATGGTATTGGTATAAAATAGACACATAGATCAATGGAATGGAAAAGAGAATTCAGAAATAAAGCCACATATGTATAGCCAACTGATCTTTGACAAAGTCAATAAGAACATACACTGGGGTAGGACACTCTTTCCAATAAATGCTCCTGGGAAAATTGGATTGCCATGTGTAGAAAAATGAAACTGGACTCCTATCTCTCACTGTATACAAAAACTAACTCAAGATAGATTAAAGATTTGAATGTAAGACTATGAAATACTGTAAAAATACTAGAAGAAAACCTAGTGAAACCTTCTGGTCATTGGTCTAGGCAAAAAATTTATAACCAAGACCTTAAAAGCATAGGCAACAAAAACAAAATTAGATTTAATTAAGCTACAAAGCTTCTGCACAGCAGAAGAAATAATCAATGGAGTAAATAGACAACAATATGGAATGGGATAAAATATGTGCAAACTATACATATGATACGTACTAATACCCAAAATTTATTTATTTATTTATTTATTTATTTTTGGTGGTAGAAATCAAATTTATTTTAACATGGTAGTAAATGATTAATGATTTTGCATATACTGTATATATGTGAATATTTACCCGCCTGATTATAATAGGCAACATATTTGCATATATATTTAGATTTAATAAAGTAACTTTACTCTTTTGTTTTTCCTTTTTCTATTTTGAAGACCTCCTGTTTTTCATTTTAATATCTCAGACCACCAAGGAATGGGTATATACCCAAGAATAAACTGTTTACAAGTAAACTCTTGTATATGTTACCATTGCTGCCTCAATAGCAAAGACTTTGTGAGAGCACAAAAAGCCTTTACTTGTTTCAAAATCTTATCTAAGACTAAATCTTTGCTTTGCTATTTATTAACTCTGTGTCTTTGGACAAGTTGTTTAACCTCTCTGGGCCTATTTCCTCACCTGTAAAGTGGAGTTATCATCTATATGCTGGACTCTCAAAATGTAGCCAAAGTTTCTTCGGCTTCTAGCATTGGGTTTAGTTAATCAGTCATTAACAAAGTTGAAAATAATGAACTTATAGTCATTTTTCAGCTGGTCTTCCATCAACTCCAAGGCTGGAACTCCACATATGACATCCTTCTTCTCTCCCTCCACAATCGCTGCTCCTGAAGACCATTGTTTTAATGATGTTATTTGGCCAAGTCATTTTCCCAGGTCTCTGTCTCGTTGTCGTGCACTCCCAGTATTTATCAATAAATGGCATAATATCCTTGTCTTTGGAGAGCATGGTTTTTGGATGTTCATCCTGTGTTTGGGACTGCCATGTTAGGTTGGCCAAAGCACTAAGGCACATTTCCTTCAAGTTTGCTTGCTTCTGGAGGAAATAAGTATTACCACTATGATGGCATACATCGCAATGACAACTGTAGTTGGTCATGAACGGCAGGCAGGATGAGGTATCTATGCCATAGGTGTCTGCAGTGAACCCCTTGACACGTATCCCACATTGCAGTTCCACCTCTCCCAATTGTTGGCTATTCTCTTCATCTACTCAGCTGGCCTGAGTATCCATCACCTCTGAAGTATTCCCAGCACCTTCCTGCTTTCAGCCTCTCTACAAATGGACTCAGCTGCTGAAGCAGCCAATGTCCCCTCTCCAGCTGGAGCAGTGGCTACCCACTGCCACAGGCTTCAGCTCCCCCTCTTCTGCAGTAGTTGCATTTGTGGTTGCTCCTGAGCCAGGTCCCTAATACCCAAAATTTACAAGGAACTCAAATAACTTAACAACAACCACAACAGAAAACCAAATAACCCCATTAAAAAGTGGGCTAGGGAAATGAATAGACATTTTTCAAAAGAGGGTAGACAAATGGTCAACAAGCATATGCAAAAATGTTCAACATTGCTAATCATCGGAGAAAAGCAAATTAAAACCACAACGAGATATCATCTTACACCAACCAAAATAGCTATTTGTTTTTTATCTCAAAATATTAATCAGGAGGGTACAAGTGTTTTTGTTACATTGGATATCTTACATAATGCTTCAGTCAGGGCTTTTGGCGTTCCCCTCACCAGAATAGTGTTCATTATACCCAGTAGGTAAGTTTTTATCTCACAAGGATGGCTATTATTAGAAAGACAAAAAATAATAGATGTTTGTAAGGATGTGGAGAAAAGGGACTAACTCTTATACACTGTTGGTGGGAATGTAAGTTATTGAAGTCTCTATGGAAAATAGTATGAAAACTTTTCAAAGAACTAAAAATAGAACTACCATATAATATAGTAGTCTCATTAGTGGGTATCTACCCAAAGGAAAAAAATCAATGTATAAATAAGATACCTGCATGTGCATGGTTGTTGCTAAACTATTCACAATAGTAAAGATACAGAATCAATTTAAGTGCCCACCAACAGAGGACTAGATAAAGAAAGTGTGGTATATATTCACAATGGAATACTATTCAGCCATAAAAAAGTAAGACATCATGTCTTTTGCAACAAGGATGGAACTAGAGGCCATTATCTTAAGTGAACCAACTCAGACACAGAAAAACAAATACCACATGTTCCTACTTATAAGTGGGAGCTACACACCACCTACACATGGAAACAGACAAGGGGAGGGGCTTGGTGGGCACCATGTGGGTTGCTCCAGTGATGAATGTGCTAAAGGCCCTGACTCTACCACACTGCAATATATTGGTGTAGCAAAAAATAAATAAAAAGTCTTAAAGAACTATCATCAATGTGTCTTTTTTAAACCCAAAAGCAAGCGGAATACAACAACATATTGTTTAGTGATTCACACGAATGATGTGATGCTATATTGTTAAAGTTCAGGGAATGATAAACATAAAATTCAAAATAGTGGTTATTTTTATGGGACAGCTGGGATACAGAATCGGGGGTGGGAGGTGAAGGCATGGAGCGTCTACTTTATTGGTAAAACCCTGATTCTTATTTGGGGCAGTGGCTTTACCCATATGTTATTATTTGTTACTTTATTATACAGACTCTACACATATTTTGTATGTATTAAGTATTATATGATAAAAATTAAAATATTAAGACAGCATATTTGAGAAAGCCATCTCTGATACCAAATCTCATTATCCCCGCTAAAATACATTTTCCCTGTGGGAGGCACAGTAAGGCTGATTAAGGCCAGATGAATTAGAGTTGTAAAATCATTGTTATTCATTCATTCAACAAGGATTAGGGAGCATTACCCTATTCCTGCCCTGAGGACCAGTCACCAAGCAGGATGAACTTGGTTCTTGCTCTTGCTCTGTCAGAACTGAGTCTAGGGCATACCTGGGGCCAGGAGAGGTGAAATGTCCCCTGCATTAGCTTCCTCCTTGGTGGAAGATCTCCATTTTCTTCCCCCTTTGTGTTCATGTCTCGTGAGAAGAGGCAGTGGGTATGGGAGGAGGGCCTATCTTAGGAAGAATCTTCATCACAATCTAGAACCTGACTCCCAAACAAATACCACTGTGTAATAACATTTTCCTTGGCCACCAGACAGTCCCCCCATGTGATTAAAGTCCACGGTCGTTTGTTACAGATGCCAATGCAATCTGCTCAGAATTCAGCAATTTGAATTTAGATGCTGGCACCATGGTAGAAATGTGGGCACAAATGTTCACATTCGTAAGCTTTGGTGTATGGCTTGCATCCCAGTCCCCATCATTCTTGACATCCTGGTATGTTTATCCAGCTCACCTCTGAGTGCCTACCTCCTGCCCCATGCACCCGGCCCTGGTCCCTGCTTGCCTGGCACTTATTGTCAGAGTGTGACAACACTTTGCCAGTCCTCTGTGCAGGGGAAGCAGTGACTGATGCCTTCACTCCGCCCCAGCTGCTGCTGTGAAACCTGCCTGGGGTTCAGCAACAGAAGCTCTGCCTGTGCTGAGGAGAAAGGATCTAGCTCTCTAAAGATGGTGACTGTGGGAACAATACTCCTTCCATCTCCTGAGCCATCCCCAGCCCTGAGAGGTAAGATGCCACCTCCATTAACTTCCTCTTTGTTCGCTATCATTCAGGTCTTTGGGTAGATTATCATTAGAAAAAGAACCTGCTCTAAGCAGGATTAGGATGCAAAACTTAGTTATTAACCAGAGTAAGAGAAAACTGATATATGGGTCTTCACAGGAAGATGATGTGGGAGGTGGAAATTGAAAGTCCCAAAAGCTCAGGAAGACCCCTGATAAGTCAATCAAACATGCCCCAGGTAACCTTTCCCAAGTGCTGTCCCATAGAACTTTCTGTGACACTAGTAACATTCTGTGCCTTCACTGTCAAATATGGTAGCCATGAGCCACATGTGTCTCTAGAGCACTTGGAAGGTAGGTGGTGTGGCAAAAAAACAACCTGAGTCTCTAATTTGATTTTATTTGAATTAATTTGAATTGGAAGAGCCACATACAGCTAGTGGCTAATGCATTAGGGTACTTCCAGCAAAGCTCTAGAAAAACACTGAAATAAACAAAAAAAAAAAAATGAAGGTTGATGGATGGGGACAACCACCACTGGAGGCATTCGGTGGGCTCTGAGCCATGGTCAGGAACTTTGTGTGGGCAGAGATTCAGTGGGCCAGGAGAAGTACAGTTTCTACCTGAGGCAAAGGGGAAAACCAAGATCAACCTCTAAAAAACTTAATCTTTTCCAGATACCAAGAGGAAAGGTTAAAGACAGATGACAAAAAGCCATCACTGTGTTGATTATAGCAACCCAAACATTGGAAATAATAGCAAAGGGATCAAATAAAGATCGTGTGCTCATATGATAGAATATTATACAAACATTAAAAATCTCCTTTTTAAAACTATTTAATCACCTAAGTGAAAAAGAAGAACATGAAAAACTCCATATCCTTCAATAATCAAAATTTCATGGAGGTAAATGCAGAAAAAATAATTTAAAGCTTAAAATGAAATATACTAAAATATTAACAGGAGTCATTTCTGGGTGGTGAAATTTTGAGTACTTTTGCTTTCTTTTTATGCTTTTTCTGTATGTTTCCAAATTTTCCATAATGGACATTTTTAATGCAAAAAGTCTTTTAATAATATGGGAAATGCCTTTATCAATAAGCCAAAAAGTGCAAGGCATGACATTATACACGTTAGTCTGCCATGACGACGTAAACCATATCTAGGAAAAAGACTGGGATTGTTACAACCTCTGGTAAAATTATATATCTTTCTACCACATTACTTTTCTCTACAGCCATCTTGTCTGTAATGAGATGTGTATTACTTTCTAAAATTGGGGGAAATATCTAACCCATCTGGATGAGAATCCAACTCCGAATATTTAAAAAAGAAATCTTCATACCCTTCCTCCAACCCTGAAGAGACTTTCACCTTGTCTCCACCCATGTCCCCTTGGGGTCACAGTAGCAGGTTTCCATCCAGTGACCTCCATGGGCTCCTGGCATCCCCAGTACCACAGTAGATGGCCACTCACCATCCTTTGAGACTGACCCTATCTCCTCCTCCATCCCCTCCCACTCCATTACCACAGCAATTCATCGAAGGAGATCAATAAATATGAAAAACAATTGATTTTCTTCTTCCCTCCACCCCCTTCTTTCTCTGAATGATTCTGTCTGACATGTATAACGGGAATCAAACCAGAAAGGAAGCACTGTGGCTTCCCTGGTGGGACATTGTGCCCCTTCCCCACCCCCTCAGCCAGCCCCCTCCTTCTGCACTTTCAGCAATTTCAAGGTCTGAGGCATTCCTCTTTATCAACTTGGCAGATGCCATAGCCTCTTCCGGCTTGCAAGCATCCTTGCTGGGCTCCTCCTGTCTGCTTCCTCTCCTGCTAAGATCCCAACACCAGCATCTTACCCAGAGCCTGCGAAGGCTCAGACTGTCCTAGAAGGACAGAAAACCACAGAAGCTGTTCCAACAGCCTCAATGGTGCACCCCAGAGCCTTAACTTGAGAAGGAGACTTCTTGAGGAGATTCCCATCCCAGTAGGGAACCTCATTCCCTCCAACCCAAAACAAAGGAGCTCAGAGCTTTAAGTGGACCCGAGTTGAGTGGGAACCCCACCAAACCAGGTGTCACTCTGGAACCCGATTTCGTTCACAGACAGAACCTTGGCACTTACAGGTTTAAGGCTTGTTATTTTGACCCAAGAGGTCCATCACCTAAAGTAATTTGCAGTTTTATGGAGTCATGAATTTAAATTGTTTGTGCTGACTGGTTGATAAGGCCAAGCAAAACTGAGGAGGTTCCAACAATGAAATGCTCACTTTGAAAGGAAACAGAGGCACCAAGTGAAGAAGGGACTAGTCTGATTTGCCATTAAAGGGTCTGATTTCTGGTGCATAGAGGATAAGTTGGCATGGCTGAAGCAGAAGCTGGTCTGGATTTATTAAAATATCATAGTTTCTTGATATAGTAGTCTCTTCAACAAAGCCCAGTGGCTAGGCTCCCACCAATTTGGAAAACACACACGCACTCACTTGAATGTACACATGCAGTTTATTCTCACCTTTAAACATCCCTGCTCACCCTTAAAGCTCTCCACGCTTCATATGCTGTGCAATCCAGTTACTCCCATTGGGTTCTGAGGGCTCTGTCCCCAGGTCCCTGAAACAGGTGCCTCCTAGGAAACAGGGGACATCTGTGAGTGTGGCATCAAAGCACTTGGCCACATGGACCCATCCTCATCCCATTTTCATCCCACTAATTTTTCTCTCTTTCTTCTTATTCCCATCTGCAACAATCCATCCCCACATTTCTCTCCTTTACCCTTTTACCTAAATTTCCCTGCCATGGCTTTTTTGCAATTCTATGGATTCATGAATTTAAATTGTTGGTCAAGTTCTGCTTCTTCCAAACACTCTTCCTCTTCCTACTTCCTAACTCAACCCTCCAGCAAGTCCCTGGGGCGGCCTGGGACTTTGCTGAGCACTAATTCCATCTCAAGGAGGAAGGTCGTACCACCCCAGGCCCAAAGTACAACTCACATATCCCAAGAGCAGGCCCCTTGGCTTTGAGAGAAGGAACACTACACATTTTGCAGAAACAGCACACGCTCTTTCGAGTGGAGCACACAGTACCTTCTCCAGGTGTGTCCTTGGACTAAACTCCTCCCTGCCTGGCAGTCTAAGCATGGAGCGAAGCGTGCAGACAGCAGGCCAGTGGTGCCCAGGTAGGTGGCATTAGGAAGCAGGAAGAGGAAGAGCATTTGGAAGAAGCAGGACTTGACTAAGGAGAGTCACTCGGTGAGATTCATTTCAGGGCATCAACCAAAATTTGGCAACCCCCCTCCCCCAACTGATGATCCAAATAGCATCGTTAGGAAATCAGTCATTCAGCCCCAGGTTCAAATCTGCTCAAACACAAGTGTCTTGTTAACACTTTAAAAAGAGGTCAGTGTTTTATTCAGCTGTGAAATGCCTCTGCTTTCTGGAAGCTGCTTCTGTTCTAGAACAGGAGAGGAATGGACCCCCCAAAAATAAAGAGGGGGTGATAGCGAGATGGAGGGGAAGGAGCCTAGAGGTGGACAGGAGTGCAATTTCAGCACGCACTGTGCTGAGACTCCTCAGTCCTTCGGGGTCAGCCAACCTCAGCCTCTGCATCTTTTGCTTGGTTTTGATTTCTTTGCTTTGCTCCTCACGTCTCTGCTCTGCACCTTTTCCCTTTCCCCACAGATTAATCTCCATTCCAGCCAGGATGACTAAGGGCTTCCCAACTTGTCTACCTCATAAATTAACCTGCACACGCATCCCAGGGACTCCATAGGACCATTTCAAACAAGCTCACCTTTGACTTCCCTCCCTACATCCTTCTTCTCTCTCTTTCCCCTTCCTCTTTCCTCTCCCTCCTTCCCTTCTTCTCTCCTTCACTATTTACTGGGTGCCTGTGTATAGGCTAGGTGTTGGGAGTTATAAAGATGTGGGATGCACAGACTCTGCCATCATTCTCATTTGAAATACACTTCAGAAGCTAAACCCAAGCTCAGAGAGCAGAAGACATGAAGGTTTAATTCTGTTTCACCCCGTCACCCCCACTTCCTTCTCTCAGTGGCCCTCCAGCAATGAGCCTCACTGCCTCAGTTTCCTCTATTGATAAATAGGGACAGTAATGAAATAGAAAATCCCATTTTTTTCCCTCCCAACCATAAGAAGGAGCACATTCATTTGCCTATAGAAGCATATTCCTAGGAGCTCAGAGAAAACCAAGAGGCATTATTAAACACACTAGTGAGAGAGATTTCAAAATTCAGAGACTGTCTTTCTATTTTGTATATTAATATTTTGGTAAATCTACCCTAGAGATTGTGTTATAATAATATCTCATTTTTAAAGTAAACTGAGTTCAGTATACAGGGTAGACATAAAGTTTGTGTACGATTTAAAATAGTTTAGCAAGCAGACAGCCCTCAGAATGGGAGAAAATATTTTGCAGGTTATGCTTTTAAGTTTTTTTGATAAATCTTCCCACATGATCTTATTGAATGACCCAGAGATAAGACTTTGTCTCTCTCCCCTCTGATAGAGAATTCAGGTCTCTTGTTCATCCTCTAAAATTCAAAACATGTATTATGTTTCTATTGCATTGAAGGCTCAGATAAATTAGGCCATGTAACATTAGAACCTTTGTTTACAAGCATAATGGTTTAATGACTGATTAAATTAAATAACTAATGAAATCGCTGGCATCAGTTAACTTATCTGTAATATGACAGAATCAAGCCTTACTAACTCAAAGTATACTTTAGATCTAATATTACTATTAAGTCCATGTGAAGTATGTCGTTAATATTCACACCTTAAAAATTCATCAACTATTTTATATTTAGCCCATCTATCTTTCCCTTCCATATTTTTTACAATATCTTAATGGTGGCCTTCTCTTCTTTTCTCTCATTCCAATCTATTATTCACATGAACTCATAATATTTCTATAAGCCAGTTCTGATTATGTCATTTTTCTTTAGATATTCTTTAAGACATTGGTATAATTTTCAATTATAGATCTAAAAGATGTCCTAATTCCATATTAATTAATGCTTGATTATAAAACTCAGCCTAATTTCCTGTCACTTCCTGAATCACACACTATTTTTTTTAATTGTTTCACATTTCTTAACATTCACATTATTATCCTTCGCTTATGGTTTGAAGGAGGCTTATTCTTAGATTCAGCATGCTTTTGTTCTTTAATCCCTTGTTTCCCTTATACTTTCTTCAGGATTTAACTCAATATTTACCTCCTATTTGGAGTTATGAATGTCTCTAAATCTCTCCATCTAAGTTGGAGTTTAGCTAACTTGTGATGTGTTCACATGGTATCTGAAAGTTACCTATATCAATGTATTTATCATTTTTGGGGTAATTTTTAGTTATGTCTACTTTATGAAAGTGTGATTTTTTTATTGCTAGATATTGAATTGTATTGGTTTTTAATCCCATTTGCTTAGCACTACTCTCAGAATAATAGAAAATGCATATATAAATAATTATTGAATAAACTCTCAATGAAACTATCAATAATATTAACTATTTCTCGAGTCTAATAATTTGCATAAAAATATGCCCCCATTACTATGAACATCATTTTTTGTCCAGTCATAGAATTAAATAATTTATATGTTAAATTTAAGTTAGTCATTATAACAATTCTTGGAGGTCTATTGTATCATTAGATAATTATAAGGAAAATAAAAATATACATATGTGTGTATATATATGTAGGCATGAGGAGATCATTCAGGTTGCCAGGGCTACATAATTAGTAAGTGGTAATTACTACCCCAATTCTGAACTTAGCATAAAACTTAACAGTATATGTTTTCATACACAATGACCTATACTCTGATTGATTTATTAAAAATAAAAATAAGAAAACAACAAAAAAAGATAATAAATTTTAACATGGTCCAAATTAAATTCACAGAATATGTTTTCAAGAACTTCTACAGTAGAACTTGCACAATTACATAAAATAAAAGACACAAGTTTGGAAAATAAGCTCAATAAGTCCTTAATGCCTTCATTGTCCTGATCCAAAATAACTTCAGGAGGAGCAGTACATCGTTGGTGATACAACTTGCAGATCCAAATGGAGTCTGCTTTTATTCTCTGCAGGAAGTCCAATAATAGTCCTTTCAATGTGACAATAAAGCAGACTCCCTCTAAGCCAACACATTTTAAAGAAATCTGTCATTTGGTAAAGAGGTCAAATCTAGTTATAAACAAAGTCACATTCCTTTCCTAAAACAATCTGTTATTCTACAAGCAGTTCTATCACAGAGAAGAATTCAAGGTCATTTTTTAAATATTAATTATCATCAATGGCCAGTTGCTGCAAATGCAGCAGTATTTATTTTCTCATCCCAATATTAAAGGATAACATTGCAATACTAACATCTGTAACACCGAATTCCACAAACCGTGATTGATAAAATAGAACTTTTTGTAAAGGTAGATAATTTACGCAAATTCTAATTTTTGAGAAAACACAGTAAATTGTTTGTATGTGATTACAAACTATATCTAAGTTTTCTTTAAAGATTTTCTGAATAATGCTTCCATCATAAATAGTTTAGGTACAATCAGGTACAAGAATTTTCAACATGTAGATTCAACTTTGAAAGTGGTCATTTTGTGTTAAATTTTGCCATTTAAATTCTTTTATAGCCAAAGGGAGTTTTACTAGAAATCTGATGGGATGTTATGTTGCTGTGATTTTTTAACTGCTATGCTAGTAGGGTTTAGTTGAAAAAATAAGAATTTTGAGGTCAAATTGACCTGGCTTTGACTCTGTATATTACCTACTGTTGTGAGACACTAAGTAATGCTCTTCTTCTTCTTCTGAGACTTCATCTGAGGCTTTGGAAAAGAATAAAATACATAAATGTAATTGACATTATTAAGGTATCTAATACACCAAAGTAGCTTCTCAAATGTTAGCCTGTTGCCAGGAAGTTCTCATTTGATTCTGAACTTGAAATTCACACACTTCGATCTCTTCAATCTACATCCTAACTTCAGATGGATGAATTACACTGAGGGAGAAAAATCATAATAAAACACAAAATATGGTGATGAAACCTGAAATTGCAGAAATCACTCTCCTTAGGAAGAATGATTAGTAAAAGTGAAAAGATAGTGACTTAAGTATTGTTTGTCCTACTTTGGTGATATCATGAGATTTTTTTGGTTCTTAGTTTCTGCCCCTATACAATGTTGCCAATATGTGAATGTAGATTGCATAGGTAAATGAATATGTGTAAATAATATATATTTAAATTTATGTTTAGATGTTTATTTGAATGTAATTGAAGTAGTGGCAAAGTAGTAAAAACAGTTGGTGTATGAATGAAAAGTATTCTTATTCATGTGAGTTCTGACACTACTTAAAATAATTTAATAGGTGCTTAAATCCTGAGCTTTGATATCACCTGAGAAAAATTATGGTGGAATTTCTTTCTAGGCTAAAACCTCATTTTTATCTTTACCCTTCATTATTGGTAAACTTTTCACATTATTATAAAGGTCAGCAGAACCCACAGAGTAAAAAGGAAATTAATGGATTTTGAATCAGGAAATAAAAAAAAAAATCTGAACTTTACTCAGAATTCTATAGTGGCCCTTTTCAGTAGTGTTTCAGGGAAAAACTTGCCAGTGAAATTTGCAGAAGAACTTATGTAAATAGGGTAAAGTACTTTTATGAAGTGGGTTTTAAACATTAGCTTTCCCTTCTCTTGAGTCTAGTATATTGAGATAAGAGTTGTTAACATTCTCTCTCTTGCCACATACTCATTAGCATAAATGATACCTGAAGATACACACACACAAATAGATACACGTACATTATGCATATAGAACGTGACGTTTAATACATATGAATAGATACTTTGGTTTTTAACATGTTTTCACTTAGAGGAAAATGACAATTTTAATTTATGCAACATGTTGCAGTATTCAGTGAAAGTAAGTATTTTTTACTACTTTGAAAATAATATCAATTAATTATGAAATTCTTATTAATTCTGATTTATCTTTTTTAATTTTCCCACAGTTTGCCTCTTATAGTATTCTTAGCTATATTATACACTACCTGCTTGTCTTTTCTTAAACTTTACTTCTTTCAATATTAAAAATATTTTCAAGCCCAGTCTATTATTGTTTTGTTTTGTTTTTTCAGTTTTTGCCTGGGGCTGGTTTTGAGCCCGCCATCTCCAGAATTTGGGGCAGGCGCCCTACTCCTCTGAGCCACAGGAGCTGCCCTCAGTCTATTATTGTTAACGTTATTGTTCATGTTAATTGTTAATATTGCTGATGTTCATCTATTTACCCTTTGTCTTTGTATCATAACCATATTTCTCGAAGAGACACATTCATAGAAAAATAATATTTAAAATGTATTGGTGCCCTTTGTTTTTTCTTCTAAAAATATGTTGAAAAGTAAAAAATGAAATTGTAGAACATGTCACTAAATACAAACATAACATTTATTTTCTACCAATAGCTATAGAAGAACTTCAAAGTGTGTATAGTACAAATCTGAAAAGAATCTTACCTTTGAAATTCTTAGATAGTATTAAACCATAAAAAGTAGGAAATCCTGTCATTTATGTCAATGCGAGTGAATTTGGAGGACATTATGGTAAGTGAAATAAGGCAATTGGAAAAAGGCAAAATACATTTGACCTAACCTATGTGAGTCTAAAAGCACCAGCTTACAGAAGCAGAGAGGTGATGGTGGCTCTCAGGAGCTCACGGTGGTGGGGTGGATGAGGAATTTGAGATGTTGGTCATAGTGTACAAAATTACCCTTAGGTAGGAAGAATAAGTCCAGGATACCTATCAGAAAGCTTGGTGAGATAGTTAATAAAAATAAATTTTACACTTACTTGGCAATTGCTAAGAGAGTAGATTTTAAGTAGTCATACTACAAAAAATATGTGAAACAATCCATGTGTTAATTAGCCTGATTTTGCCAACTCCGAAAGAATACCTTCTTTAAAAATAGCGTGTAGTATGTAATATATATATACAATTTTATTTATCATTAAAAAAACTATGTATATTTGGAAATCAAGTATTCTCCACTATAAATCTATAATTAGACAAATTTTAAAAATTTTTCAAAATTATCACTCAAATGATTAATGACACAGTGGGGCATGGGGGGTGGGGAGAGCAGACAGAGAGAGTAGGAGGGAGGGGGTGAGGGAAAGATAACAAACAAAAGGAAAGAAAATAGTGATTAATTCTCATGTAAATTGGATTCCATTTTGACCAAAGTACATTACTTAAACATTAATTTTTAATTCAACTCGTTAATATGTTGTTTAGGATATTGCATCCTCATTTATAAGTAAAATATGTTTGTAATTTCCCTTTTAACAATATATTTTCTCCAATTTTAATATCAGGTGTATCCAGATCAAGTAGAATGATTTTGAATTATTTCTTCTTTTTCTATTGTCTATAAGATTTGGCATGATCTGTTTTTTGAAATTATTTTTTACTTTTATTTATAAATATTAGTTGTCTATTTTTTGAAACTTTGGAAAAACAAACAAAAAAGAAGTTAACAGATGACTCCATACTGAGCCTCAGACTTAAAGCATTCTATTATAGACGTACTATTATTTGACAATGTGAATGTTACTTTCTTTGCATTATTATTATTAATATGGCTTAATATTTTGAAGCAGTAATCGTCTGATTTCTTTTCTAAATGTAAGGCAAAAAGTGGAAACCTGATAAACACATGTATATGTAAAAATAAAATTAAAAAAGAATGGATCTTAATTTCTCCCTTAAAAATAATCTATTTCTATCGATGTAAATAGGTTTCAATGTTGATTCCCTATGCAACTTTCAATTAAAAATAATTTAAATTTGGTTAGATATTACTTGCCATCTTAAACTTATTTAAGTAAATTCACCTGTACTAACTGCATATGTCATTATTTCTAAAGTAGAGACACAAAAGAAACATTGAATACTCTAGAGTGGAAAAGCTGAACTTTATTTGCAGCTACTCATTTATTTTTCAGAAGTATAAATTATGAATCCTATGGACATAATTAATGTAAATGTAATGAAAATATAATTTACTCCCATAGCTTCTATTACAAATTATTTCTAAGTTTACACTAATTCAAAGACTATATTACGATACAAATTTATCCATCATTAGTACTTAATGGCTAAATAGACCCATAAGGTTACCCTTTAGTATAGATGAAAACATTTTCTTTAAATGTGTATTTGGTTTACTGTCTAATTTTAGATAAATGTAGGTACACACATACATAAAAATTTTTTGATCTTGATGTATCAAGTGAGAGGAGACTATAAATAATTTTTATCCTGAGATAAAAATTTATAATTCTTAAAACTACTAAGAATTTTTATACTGAGATAAGAAATAAAGAATTTCTTATAGCTACTAAGCTTGGCAAGATATTTGCAGGAACTACTCAATAATATTGTGTAGACAAGACATTAACAAGGATAAACTTATAAATACCAGATAATTTTTAAACATATACCAGGGGAAAAGTCACCTGCAGGGATTTGTGATTATGAAAAAAAAGGAAGTTAAGCCCACATTACTCCTCATTTCCTTTCAGCTCTCAGACTAACTTTACATGGTGTTATTTTGCCATTGACATTACAACCCCAGGGTCACTTTTCTTCCTCCAACTACAGGTTATAAGATGGCTTGAGCAGTCTGACATGGTTGTGTTGTTCAGATAATTATTAAAGCTTTTGATTTGCTTATAATCCTTCAGCTGAATTATGTAATTTGGGGGATAAATTGACATGATGGCTTCCTCATTAGCTGTTGCCAAATGATGTGATTAGTAAGCTTCATCTCAGTCTTCATGTCAGCATTCATTACCCTATTTCTTCATGATTGACTCTAATTTATTTTTGCCCACAGTTGGTCTTGCTGTCATTTTGGTGTACACACAATCTTATAGTCAGAACCACAGATAATTAGGCATACTGCATGTAAAATATCCTCTTATGCCTTTTTGGGCATGCATACTCATTTAATCATTGTTTACATTACATTAAAGAAAACAGGGAATTGCAATTAATTTACCCATTTTCATAAATATTGGCTTAACTACATTTTCTTTTATTATATATTTAAATTAGTTTATTTTACGTATATTTCCTTTCAAGTCTTTTAAATTTTATTTTATTTTCATTTTCTCCTAAACTTATGAGATATGAAAAAAATGAAATTGATTAACCTGATGTTTATATATGTTAAGATAAAAAATGACTTTTAAATTAACCTGTGCCTTTATTTTTTAAAGCCTTTTACATTTCCAGATGAGATATTCGTTCCTTTTGTCCCCAGCAAGTATCCCAAGAAATAAATTATTCTTTCAGCAGACACATTTTTAATTTTTGATATATCGTAAGGCTATAGTATATCTCTGATATGTTCAGGCAAATACATAAATTCATTATTATCCCCAATCAAATAAAATATTAAAAAAGAAAAGTTAATATCACTATTAATGTTTCCATTTCTAAGCAGTGTAAACCACACAGGCACAGTTATTTTCATCTGTTCTTATACTGATCTTGCTCTCTCCAGTACAACTCTGCTTCAGTGATGCATGGGATTTAATTATAAATGTAAACACAATCAATTAGTTGGTCATATAATTCTGTAGACTCTAAAGTCATACTTTATAACTAATTTGTAAAATACTTAGATATCCCAAAAGTAAAGTTTTTTATAAATTGTGGTGACATCGATAATCAATTTAATTTTTTTTAATTTGCTGAAAAATGAAAAAATCTAATTAAAAAATATCACAGTGGGTAAAAAAAATAGAACAACCCTACAAAAAGAAGAACAAATAGAGCAATTAATAGCTACTGTCCCCCTGCTGATGACTCTTCAAAAGAGATTTCTGGGGGGCGGCGCCTGTGGCTCAAAAGAGTAGGGTGCCAGCCCATATGGCGGAGGTGGTAGGTTCAAACCCAGCCCCGGACAAAAACCACAATAAAAAAAGAGATTTCTGGGAAGTTGAGTAGGTATTTAGTACTTTTCATGGGAAAGAACGTGCTAAAAATAGAAGCAAACATACATTGTCCTGGGAGAAAAACTAATCATTTCCACAACTATATATATACACACACACACACGTATATGTATATAATGCAAATACATACACTACACGTTATCACACTCAAATTCAGAGCTCAATAAAACTACCCACAAATGAAAATTAAAAGACATAATTACAAACAAAAGGGCAACAGACAATAGAGTCAGGCCCAAAGGATAACCAGACAACGGCATACACAGAATTTACTAAGCTTACAACACTTGATGTGAAGTATAATATTCAAAAATTATTCAAAAACTGTAAACTCTAAAAGTAAGCAAAACGAATATTTTAAAGACAAAATGCAAACACTAAATTAAGATTCTAAATGATGATCAAACAAGTTAAGAGAGTGATTTGAAATACATGTCAGAAGAAAATATTCAGAATGCATCAGGGAAAGGCAAAGACATAAAAGAAAGAAAACAAAGCTATGGTTAGAAAATCTTAAGTATCTGCAGTAAAGGAGAGAAAAGGAAGGAAGAAGCAATATCTGGACAGCAATTCATAAATAGATAAATGATATTTGGTACTGTTCCAGTAATATATTCCACGTAATACCCAATAATATTCTGGTAATAATATAGTATTGGATACAATAATATTCAATATGTATTCCTATAAGATTTTCTGGGAACAGATAATAAGCGACAGATTAAAGAAACCCTTACAAGACATAAACAAAATGAAAACAAATTTTAAAACTCAATTTTAAAATTGAAATGTATGTAACACAGCCAGATAAAAAATTAATACCTTTAAAATAATAAAAGATTTGAGTGAAACATCACTCCTTAAACAAACAACATGTACTTAGCTAAAAAAAAAAAAAGAAAAAAAAATTAATGACAATTTCCATTTCTCTGTGCACTTCAAAAGTAAAAGGGGAAAGATAAAGATGTTTCAGGCAAAAATGTTATTTAATTTTACATCAGTAAAACTAGATTAAAGGAAGCATTAATATTCTTTAGGGAAAGAGAAAAAGACAAGTCCCTGTTGGATTCTTAGAGAAACAGGATGAAATAAACAACTGTGAAAGGTTCAATTGGGCATAAATTTAAAAGAATGTTGTATATGTTAAGATCAAACAGTGTATTTTAGGTTTAATATAGATATTAAATCATTAAATTAAAATTCCTTAGAATACTATCATAAAACCATAAAACTGAATGTAAAACCTATAAATATATATAATATTTTCAAATATTGCCTCACTATCTAATCTATATTTTTCTTACCTTATATTTCTTATAATTTTTTTCTTCATTTTAATTATTTTCATTATTAATTTTTTTTATTTCTGTGACCATACACTCTACCCCTACTCTTTACTAAATGATTAGTAAAAGATTAAAACATCCTCCTTTACCTTACCAAATTCTAATACAACTTGAATTAATAGACATTTTTATTTCAACTCACATACTATATATATTAGTTTGACAGATTCTGAAGGATGATACTTTCAGTCATTCAAGCAACTTCTCTAAGTAAAAGCATAAACACGGATAAAGTGTTAGGGCTTCTTAATTAACAAATGTATATGGATATTTCATTAATTTGCTGTTTTTGAATCTTACATGCACCACTCAGGAAATGGAACAAATATAAGCTGTGTATATACTGAGATAAATTGGAGAAAATTTCGAAATGGTGATAGGTAATTATCAAGTGAGATGGTCTACTGGAGTTCCAAGTGTGGTGTTCCATAGAAAAGCCACTAACACAATGGCGCCTGTGGCTCAGGGAGTAGGGTGCCGTCCCCACATGCTCAGGGTGGCAGGTTGGAGCCTGACTCTGGCCAAACTGCAACCAAAAAAAAAAACAAAAATCAGTTTTTGAATGAATTTGTAAAAAAAGAAAGAAAGACAAAAAGAAAGAAAAGCCACTAAAACTGAACAGTTGTAGAGCAAGAAACAAAAAAACTGGACCCAAATGATATGAGAAAAACAAAACAGAAGACTAGAAAATGACCAAACAGATTACCTTGACCAGTCTTGTGATGTTTTCTGTGTGCTTAGACATCCTTCAAGGAATAGAACACTCACTGTAAAATAATTTTGTAATTCTGTAATTGTATTTTTGAAGTGAATTATATTTGGATTGAAGATATAATGTCTTAAAATGGACTATTATTTTATACATCATTGTTTTATCAAGACTAGTATGACCCAAAGAGTGAAAGATAGTTGATAAATTAATAATATAGATATCAGACATCATTGCAAAGGATTAGAATAAGGCACTTTAAATGGAAAGTTAAATGAAGACTTGAAATAATATTGAAAACATTCCCAACCAGACTGTCAAAGAAAACTAACTCTGTTCCAATTTCAAAGACCTGCTGGAAGCCACATTCCTCACACTAGTGAAGGAGAGGCCAGTTAAGAAATTGCTAAACTGTTTGATAAGTTAGAGAAAGAATTTCATGCTTTGGATCTCTGAGAAACACATTTCAAGATAATGATATTCAGATTTGAGGTTTCTGAAAAAGGAAATATTTGTTTGATGAACACCTAATAAAAGCAGGCACTGCCAATGAGTTAATCTCAGAAGAAAAGGTTCTGTCTCTGTTGATTCATCTTGCTCTTCTCTATTTGTCAATTTGCCTGTTAAAAAGGGAATAGTATGAAGATAAGAGCTCATCTCAGCACGTATCATGGAGGTGTAGTGGAGAAGCTGAGTACAGAGGAGAAACTGCAGAAAGAAAATCATCCATCCTATGTATCTGTAGATTAAAGTACAAGGTGGTAAATTATATCTGGAAGAAGAGGGTTGCAGATGGCCTTCACAGAAACAGCTTTCAGAAGTAAAAATCAGTTTCAGACAAAGTAGATGAATGGTAAGAAAATAAAATGTAATTACTGATAGACCATTAATTATCTGAGACTTCCCATTTCATGAAACTCTTACGAAGACAGCAATTTGAATCCATGTATACTGAAATTTTTAACCAATTCATTACATAAGACACTGTATTACTAACATCATACATATATTTCTAGGGGATGATATACACAGATACATAATTTGTTGTGATTTTATAATTATTTGCTACAAGTCCATATCATATTTAAAATTGTTTTTTGTGTTGTGTTACTATGAATGAATGTATTTTTCTTTAAAGATAACAAGTAATACTTTCCTATAGGATCCAGAAACAATAATAACTTTGGTTATTTATTTTAGACAAAGAGATGGGGAAAGCAATATTTGACATTACCTCTTTCAGAAGAGAATTGATCCTCAAAATCTAGTTAACACTTTCTAAAAATCTAAAGAAGTCAAAAACTAAATGTATAAAACTTCTTGGGCATCTTCATGCTGAAGGAATATGCCCATAATTGTCATTTAATTTATTTGATATATCAACATAAATCCACAAGATACTTTCTTGGCTAATAGAATAATCTGGCAATTTTTTTAACCTTTGATTGTGGAGCAAAATGGCTACAAGATGGACTAAAATCAATTTAATCTTACAATGCTATCGTATGAGACATTACAATATAGTGTGATCATATCTGTATCATTTTACTCAATGTATAATAGAAGGGTCTTACACTTTCTGTCCCATTATTTGTGGACTCTATTGCTATGGTCTTAGAAATCTGAGAGTGTTGGCAGCCGACCTCCTGGGAGGCAAGTTCCCCCAGTTTTGAGGAACCGCATTTGAGTCAAAGATCAAATGCAACCTGGCCCCAGCTGTTTCCTATTATGGCTGGTTCTTGAACCAAATTAGAATGGAGACATGCCCTTTTGGTCGCCTCAGACTGCTGAGAATGCTATTCTGCTTTTAGGCGGCTTTTAATCAAGTAATGCAATTATGACAAAATCATACCTTCAATCTATTGTATATAAAAGCTGTGCAATAAAGCTGAGGTTGCCTTTTCCTACTGAGGAAAAATCCTCCTGATCCTGCTATTCTCTGTGTCTCTTTTTTCTATCCCGAGCCGGTGTGCTCCTGCGTTTTCCTAATAACTTGGCTAGGCTGGTTCCTGGCAGGGGAGCTATACAATGTTACTCTTATTTTTGGTTCCCATTACATATCAGTGATTGCCTCCATATTCACTCCCATTACTAGAAGGGAATCAACAGTTTCAAGTCTGGAGCTGATCTTTTTGTTCACTAGCTGCTTGAGAAGAAATCTAGTAAGTACTTCCTAGCTAAAAATCTGACTAGAGACAGAGCAATTGTTAAAGAAAACTGAAATAAAACATCCTAATACAAAGGGTGCACATATATCTGATTACACGCATGTGTGAGTACACATACACACATCCATTGAGAAAAAACAGAGTAAAATAAAAAAGAGGTTATATAAGTCACAGGAAAATCCTTTATCATGAAATAGCTAATCAAGGAAAACAAACTTTACTAATTATCTGCTAATTCCTGTCCAATAAGTATGCCTGAATTTAACTGGAAGAAATAAAATAAGCAATGAGAATTTTGAAATTAAAAAAAGAAATGATGGCTGATAATTAATTGAAATAAATTACTAGGGATACTAAAATCCTATTTGGTGTTAAGGAATAGCTGAAAAACAAACTCAAAAATGGGATCATATAAAACATTATATTTGTGGAGTAATTGTATGTCTGGTAATGCTATAATATGCCTACTTTACATATCTTAATTCATGCAATATTTATGACAACCTTGCGGCAGAAGTATAATATCATTATTACTCCCAATAATCTTCATTTCACAAGTGAGGAAAGAGAGTCACCAAGTGATTAAAATATTTGCAAAAGATTAAAATTTAATCCCAGATATTCAGACTGTAAAGACCATGTTTGTGTAAACTATATTGCAATTATGCTTTGGTGGGAAACATAAAAATTATGTGGGAAGATTTTAAGTTACCTGTAAATTATAAGCTTACTACAAGGAAGCAGATAAGTGAAAAATATTAATGTATGTTTATATATTATAATAACTAATATTCTTCCCAAGTGGCCCAAAACAATAATTACTAAAATATACTGTGGCCATGACTTTAAAATGACTGAGAAAACGCTACACTTACTCGGCAATTAAATAATTAAAGATAAAATACTTTTTTAATAAAGATGACTCAGCAAGTTTAGGATTTAAAACTGGAGTTCAGAGCTACCAAAGATACTGAACCAAGGGGTCAAAATTTCAGGTAAAAGAGAAATTTAAAGAAAAGAGTATAGTATAAAATTTTCATTTATAGGTGTAAACTGACATACATATTGACTATATATGGTAGAATAAATACATATAGATATGTGGAATATCTTTATAGAAAGACTTTTTTGTGTGTTTTTGAGTATTGTGAATGTATGTATACATATTCACACATAAAGACACATACACACACATAAACAGACGTATATAATTAGTAGAATACTCAGGAATGGTTACATAATTGGTGGGTCCACAAGAAAAATAAAAGGAGTGTTGAAAGTTATTATATATCCTTTTTGTGCTTTCAATCTTTGATTACTCACGAGATCGAGTCTCTTTTTGTTTGGTTAGCCATTTGTGTTCTGCTAACTTACTTATTTTTCTCTTTTGCACACTTATATTTGAAGATATTCCTCTTTTTATCTTTTATTTGGCCTCAGATGTTAGAGATGGCAACTTTTACATCCCTTTCAACTTCCCGTCCTCTCTCCCCTCCCCCCTCGCTCAGCCCCTTCCCTCACTCCCCCTCTCCTCCTTCTCACATTTAGAATCAGCTTCACTACGTTCTTTCTCTGAGATAAAGTCTCTAAGCCTCACAGGGCCCTTCTTTCCTGCTCTGAAATACTAGCTCCAAGTAAGCAGTACCCTTTCTTCGAAGCTGAAGCCAAGCTCAATAGCCCTTTTCTCTAAGTTCCTAAATTTTGATAATTTCAGCTTCTTCCCTTCTTTTTCTCAACCCTAGGGGTGGTAGTGTCTGTCAGCGGTGTGACCTCCACGATACCTTAGTTTCCTTTCATTTTTTATGTACTTATGTTTTATTGACTGCTTCTCTTTCCCTGCGGCTGGACTCCTGTTCTCCAGGGGCACAGTAGGCACAGAGGCTTAGCGGGCAGGCGGATGCCCAGCGCCAGGAATCCCACAGCATCCCCCAGCGGGAGAGGCTGCATCCCAGGCGCTTCTGGGATCAAGCGGGTCTAGAAGAGTCTGCAGTGGCGGCTGTCTGGTCCACGGGTCTATCTGGTCACTGGTCCACTCGCTGGACAGTCCCCTTCTCCCCAGTCCCTGCTTCCCCCTGCCCCCACACTCCTCACTGTTAGGCTCGCCTCAATCTGAACTTATCACTTATAGTAGTTTCCTTTTTAATCTTAGTTATAATTTCCTTAAACAATGCATTTGTACTTTTTTTTGTTTTCATTCAAAGATTGGTGTGATGTCAACCAAATAGGTGAAAGACATGTTCCAAGAATTTTATGTTGATAAATGCTCATCCTTCCTTTTCATTTGTTTTGAATTCTTTAGCAAGTTCTCACTTAGCATTCTTCTATTTCTTGGCCAGCCTTTACCATAATTTTCAACTGACAAATAGCTCTACCATTCCACATATAAGTGCTGTTTCTTTCCTCTGTTTATTTCACTGTATGCTTGAAGGTATTCTGTAAAATGCCACAGTAAAACTTGCATTTTGTTATACCTCCATATAATTTTTCCATATTCTTGCTTTCAATGTCAGCTCTGTCGTTAGATTAACTTCTGTCATCATAATGAGTTAAAACTATCTCACCCAAACACTCAAAATAAGTTGCAAGAACAAAGGCCACAGTGAAGTAAACAAGATGTAATGTAGAACACACAGCTCAAAAGGGAATGAATGTTATATAACTACCATGCAAATAAAATCATTTCAGAGGATGATGGATTCAAAAATAACTTTGGCAAGTTGCTGGTTAGCAGGGTCAAACGTAAAGTAAAGGATGGAAGGAAATTGGACAGGGGTCTGGCATTCTATACACTTAGCATGATGTTGCTATTTTGGTTTTAGATTCAGTAAAAGTAGGTCTTTATAACCAAGAAAATTACCAGTTTTGTTTGAAGCCATTCTATGTGAGAGGCATATTGGGCCTTCAAGCAGAGATGTTAATTTGGTACTTAACGATAGGTTCTAGGGCATTAGACAGGGGTCAAAATTGAAGGTAAATGTATATATACATTCCATGAAGTAGCTAAGAGTGTAGTTATACAAAATGACCATAAATTATATATATTGTGCTTCTTCTATTGATTTCCCATGCCGTACTAAAAGGGAACTGTTAGATTCGGTTCTGCTCTAGTATACCCTGAATGTGTCTTTCATTGCCTACACTTGACTGCTTTTCTCCAAGGAATCCATGCTGTTTTCATCTAATGGACTGTTCTGGATTTTTGTTCCTTTGAGAAAGAACTTCTCTTTTACTTAAATTATATTTATAAATTTATTACTTTGATACATTTCTTACATTAATAACAAACATATTTCAATTTTTATAAGTAGAACAATCACCAAAGAAGTATTTCTTTCTTCTTATTAATATACAATTTAAGCTTTTACTATTTTAATTTTAGAGTCTGTTTTTTGTATGACAAGTTCTTCTGTATAAATATGTCTCCCTGTTGGTCACTGTTGTCAATGTTCCTCAAGGTCTCCTTTTTCTCCCCAGGTGATCCCCTCCACTCCTCTGGCTGATGATTCTAATTCTGTCTCCAGCTGTAGCTTAGAGCTCCAGGTGTAAATGTTCAACTAGTTACTTGACATTTCTCATAGGCATTTCAAAACTTCACCCTCCCATATTCAATCCATCAGCAAGGCTTGTCAGTTTCTCTCCACAATATAATGCTCCTCTATACTAAATTAAAATTTAGTGTTTTTTCAAAATTAGAGAATAAGATTATGAGCATTTTCAGTGCTCATGAAAGGTAACTACCAGATTAAATCACAACTGAAAAGTAATTCCTGTTATTTATCAAAGACCTGAAAGTCATGATATTTTATTTATTTTATTATCTAAATTCCATGGAAGCAGAAATTCTGTATTTTCTATGTAAATATTTCACATAATAAAATGTGGATACTATTATCTACAAACGTATCCAAATAAGTTTCAGCAGTAGTTAAGCAAATACAGATGGTGATAGTAAACTTGTAGAACCCATTTACCATTAAAAAAGATCACAGTTTAGATTTTCCGGAGGAAGAGGCAAGATGGCCAACTGGAAGCAGCTTCTGACAAAGGCTCCTATCCAAAAGGAAAGATAACCTCCAGAAACCGCCCAATTGAGCTGAAGACTGGGAGCCCAATGAAGAGTGAGAAGTGATAACTGCAGGTCATCTCTGCTGAGGCAAGCTGAGACTCCAAGAAAAAAAGCTTCAGGCAGACAAACTGAACTAAAGTTTTCCGCCATTCTGAACTTCCAGTACACCCTTCCCCCCTTACCTGATGCACCAGAAGCCTGACCTCTGCTGAAACTGAGGGAAGAGGACTTGAGCAGCACCCACCCTCCCTGCCTGCCAGATCAGGCAGCCTGCCAGATAAGAGACTCCGGGGCCCCACCGAGCCCCGGCCAGCCCCTAGGCCAGAGACTCCACCCTGAAACGCGGGGCTCCACTCCATGCACTGTTGTGGCCAGGGACTGTACCAGCCCCAATTGGCACCCTGATGGGCATTGGCCAGCTGCCAACCACATCCAGGGACTCTGCCAGGACCCCTGTGCGGCTCCGATCCGTGCTCCACCAGGCCTTGGCACTCCAGCCACAGCGGCCAGGAACTCCACCGGGACCCCTGCACAGCCCCGATTGGTGCCCCATTGGGCCTTGGGCCACTGCCAGCTGCAGCCAGGAACTCTGCTGGGACTCCCACGCAGCTCCAATCTGTGCACCACCAGGCCTCGGTCCTAAGCTCACAGCAGCCATGGACTCCACTGGGCCTTGGCTCGCCACCTGCAGTGACTACAGACTCCGCCAGGACCCCGGCATGGCTCTGATATGCACCTAATGGGTCTTGTCTGCTGCCCACAGGGGCCAGGGAATCTGGAAGGACCTGGCACAGCTCTGATCCACACCCCACCAGGCCTCTGCCAGCTGCCTGCCATGGCCAGAAACCCCACTGGGACCCCCACACGGCCCTGCACCACCCCCACTGGGCATCTGCCTGTTGCCCGCACCAGACAGGAACTCTGCAGGGAACCCGCCAGGCCTTCATCTGCCTACCTGAACCAGGAACTCTGGGAGCTGCACAACCCACGTCCTCCCCAACTCTCTCTGCCTTCACACCTGCCCCACCCTTCTGGCCAGGGACTCAGGAGGCCACACGAACTGTGCCATCCCACTGGAGCCCACCTCCCAGCCAGAAACTGCTCAAGGCACAGGCTCCCTTTGCAAAGGCTACCGGGTGCCGGGCTCTCCCAGAACAACATGCACCATCCCACACCCTGCTGCTTGATCCTGGCGTGCCACACTCCAGTGCTGCTCCCACAGCCAGGACTCCCTGGCTGGGGAAGTCCCAGAGGAACTACACAGGGTAACTCCCTACAAAGATTCAGCAACAACAGAGTGAACCTGCAGGGGTCTGATCTGGGAGAGACACTTCCCCAGCTCTGAGGACAGTCATTGGCAACAGTGAAAAATAATCATTAGGCAGAATCAACAAAAAAACTCTGGCAATATGAATAATCAGAGTAGATCAACTCCCCCAAGGAATGAAAAGGCAGATACAGCACAAGATCCCTTCCATAAACAAATGGCTGAGATGTCAGAAATCAAATTCAGAGTCTGGATAGCAAATAAGATCAGTGGACTGAAGGAAAAGATGGAATTAGAATTTCAAGCAGTAATCCAAAAGATGACCCAAAAGATGTCTCAAGAATTCAAAGAATTCAAAGACAAAATGACCAAAGGTTTTGACACATTGAGACAAGAGGTGCAGATCTCAAAGATCTGAGAAATACAGTAGAATCCCTCAGTAACAGAATGGAGCAAGCAGAAGAAAGGATTTCTGACATGGAAGACAAAGCTTTAGAACACTCCCAAACTTCCAAAGAGGAAGAGAAATGGAAGGCCAAAACAGATCACTCTCTCAGAGAGCTCTGGGATAAATCAAAGAAAAACAATATTTGACTCATAGGGATCCCCAAAAGTGACAAAGTGGTTTCACAAGGTAAAGTCTCTTCTTCATGAGATTATGAAAAAGAACTTTCCAGACATGCCAAGAGATTCTGAAATTCAGATAGCAGACAGTTAAAGAACTCCAGCATGACCCAACCTGAATAAGACATCCCCCAGGTACATCATAATCAATTTCACAAATGTTAATATAAAGGAGGAAATTCTGAAAGCAGCCAGATGTAAGAAAACCATAATTTACAAGGGGAAGAATATTAGGATAACTGTAGATCTCTCTGCTGAAACCTTTCAAGCTAGAAGAGGATGGTCATCAAATTTTAATCTCTTAAAGCAAAATAACTTTTAACCCAGGATCCTATATCCAGCTAAACTGAGTTTCATTTATGATGGAGAAGTTAAACACTTTAACAACATCCACATGTTGAAGAAATTTGCCATAACTAAAACAGCTCTCCAGGATATTCTCAGACTTATCTTCCATAATGACCAGGACAATCCTCCACCACTAAAGTAAACTCACTCAGAATCTTTTGATCAAAGTCCAACTTCCACAGTCGAGAAAGGATTAAAAATCTCCACTGAACTTTCAAAAGATTTATCAATATTCTCAATTAATGTGAATGGTTTAAATTGTCTTCTAAAGAGGTACAGGTGGCTGACTGAATACAAAAACTCAGGCCAGATATCTGCTGCATACAAGAATCTCATCCTACCTTAAAAGATAAATATAGACTCAAGGTGAAGGGATGGTGATCTATATTCCAGGCAAATGGAAAACAGAAAAAAGCAGGTGTTGCAATCCTATTTACAGATACGATAGGCTTTAAACCAACAAAAAAAAAAAAGGAAGGATAAGGATAGACACTGCATATTTGTTAAAGGTAACACTCAATATGATGAGATTTCAATTATTAATATTTACGCACCCAACCAGAATGTGCCTCAATTTATAAGAGAAACTCTAAGAGACATGAGCCACTTGATTTCCTCCAGCTCCATAGTAGTCAGAGATTTTAACACCCCTTTATCAGTGTTGGATAGGTCCTCCAAAAGGAAGATAAGTAAAGAATTTTAGATTTAAACTTAACCATTCAACATCTGGATTTAACAGACATCTACACAACATTTCATCCCAACAAAACTGAATACACATTCATCTCATCAGCCCACAGAACACACTCCAAAATCGATCACATCCTAGGTCACAAGTCTAACCTCAGCAAATTTAAAAGAATAGAAATTATTCCTTGCATCTTCTCTGACCATTATGGAATAAAAGTTGAACTCAATAACAACGGGAATCTGCATATTCATACAAAAGCATGGAAGCTAAATAACCTTATGCTGAAGGATAGATGGGTCATAGATGAGATTAAGAAGGGAATTACCAAATTTTTGGAACAAAATGACAATGAAGACACGAATTACCAGAACCTTTGGGATACTGCAAAGGCAGTCCTAAGATGGAAATTTATAGCACTGCAAGCCTTCCTCAAGAAAACAGAAAGGGAGCAAGTTAACAACTTAATGCAACTTAATGTACATCTGAAGCAACTGGAGAAGGAAGAACATTCCAACCCCAAACCCAGCAGAAGAAAAGAAATAACCAAAATTAGAGCAGAATTAAATGAAATTGAAAACAAGAATTATAGAACAGATCAATAAATCAAAGAGTTGGTTTTTTGAAAAGGTCAATAAAATAGATAAACCTTTAACTAACCTTGCCAGGAAAAAAAAGAGTAAAATCTTTAATTTCATCAATCAGAAATGGTAAAGATGAAATAACAACAGACCCCTCAGAAATTCAAAAAATCTTTAATGAATATTACAAGAAATTTTACTGTCAGAAATATGAAAATCTGAAGGAAATTGACCAATACTTGGAAGCACACCACCTACCAAGACTTAGCAAGAATGTAGTGAAAATGTTTAACAGGCGTATTTCAAGTTCTGAAATAGCATCAACTATACAAAATCTCCCTTAAAAGAAAAGCCCGGGACCAGATGGCTTCTTGGCAGAATTCTACCAAAGCTTTAAAGAACTAGTACGTATATTACTAAACCTCTTCCAAAATATAGAAAAAGAAGAAATACTACCCAACACATTGTATGAAGCAAACATCACCTTGATCCCTAAACCAGGGAGAGGCCCAACAAGAAAAGAAAATTGTAGACCAATATCACTAATGAATATTCATGCAAAAATATTTAGCAAGATTCTAAAAGAATCCAACAACACATCAAACAAATTATACACCATGATCAAGTGGGCTTTATCCCAGGGTCTCAAGACTGGTTCAATATACATAAATCTATAAATGTAATCCAGTACATAAACTAATTCAAAAATAAAGACCATATGATTCTCTCAATTGATGCAGAAAAAGCTTTTGACAATATCCAGCATCCCATCATCATCAGAACACTTAAAAAAATTGGTATAGAAGGGACATTTCTTAAACTGATAGAGGACACCTACAGCAAACCCGCAGCCAATATCGTATTGAATGGAGTTAAATTGAAACCATTTCCACTTAGATCAGGAACCAGGCAAGGTTGCCCATTGTTTCCTCTGCTCTTCAACATTGTAATGGAAATTTTAGCCATTGCAATTAGGGAAGAAAAGGTGATCAAGCGTATCCACATACGGTCAGAAGAGATCAACTACAAAACTTTTAGAAGTGATTAAGGAATACAACAATGTCTCAGGCTACAAAAACAACACCCATAAATCTGTACCCTTTATATATACCAACAATAGCCAAGCCGAAAAAAGTCAAGGACTCTATTCCTTTCACAGTAGTGCCAAAGAAGATGAAATATTTGGGAGTTTGCCTAACAAAGGATGGGAAAGATCTCTATAAAGAGAACTATGAAACTTTATGAAAAGAAATAGCTGAAAATGTTAACAAATGGAAAAATATACCATGCTCATGGCTAGGAAAAATCAACATTTTTAAAATGTCTATACTACCCAAAGCAATATATAATTTTAATGCAATTCTTATTAAAGCTCCATGGTCATATTTTAAAGATCTCTAAAAAATAATACTTCACTTTACATGGAATCAGAAAAAACCTCGAAAAGCCATGACATTACTCAGAAATGAAAACAAAAAAGGAGGAATCACACTACCAGACCTAAGACTCTACTATAAATCAATAGTGATCGAAACAGCATTGTACTGGCACAAAAACAGAGAGGTAGATGTTTGGAACAGAACAGAGAAACAAAAGATGAATCCAGCTACTTATCATTATTTGATCTTTGACAAGCCAATTGAAAACATTCAGTGGGGAAAAGACTCCCTATTTAACAAATGGTCCTGGGTGAACTGGCTGGCAACCTGTAGAAGACTGAAACTGGAACCACACCTCTCACCATTAACTAAGGTAGACTCTCACTGGATTAAATATTTAAACTTAAGACATGAAACTATCAAAATATTAGAAGAATGTGCAGGGAAAACTCTTGAAGGCATCGGCTTGGGTGAATATTTTATGAGGAAGACTCCCCAGGCAATTGAAGCAGTATCAAAAATACACTCCTGGGACCTGATCAAACTAAAAAGCTCTGTACAGCCAAGAACATAGTAAGTATAGCAAGCAGACAGTCGTCAGAATGGGAAAAAATATTTTCAGGTTATGCCTCCGACAAAGGTTTAATAACCAGAATCCACAGAGAACTCAAACATATTACCAAGAAAAGAACAAGTGATCCCATCTCAGGATGGGCAAAAGACTTGAAGAGAAACTTCTCTAAAGAAGACAGGCGCACAGCCTACAGACACATGAAAAAATGCTCCCCATCCTTAACCATGAGAGAAATGCAAATCAAAATTACTTTGAGATATCACCTAACTCCAGTGAGATTAGCCCACATGACAAAATCGAAAACCAGAGATGTTGGCGTGGATGTGGAGAAAAGGGATCACCTCTACACTGTTGGTGGGAATGCACACTAATACAATCCTTTTGGAAGGATGTTTGGAGAGTACTTAGAGATCTAAAATTAGACCTGCCATTCGATCCTATAATTCCTTTACTAAGTATATACCCAGAAGACCAACAATCACATTATAACAAAGACATCTGTACCAGAATGTTTATTGCAGCCCAAATCATAATTGCTAAGTCATGGAAGAAGCCCAAGTGTCCATTGACCCATGAATGGTTTAATAAATTGTGGTACATATATACCATGGAATATTATTCAGCTTTAAAGAAAGATGGAGACTTTACCTCTTTCATGTTTGCTATTCTTCTTAGCAAAGTATCTCAAGAATGGAAGAAAAAGTATCCACTGTGCTCAGCCCTACTATGAAGCTAACGTATAGGTTACATATGAAGGCTATAACCCAACTATAGCACAAGAATATGGGGAAAGGGGCAAGGGAGGGAAGGAGGGAGGTTGAGGTGGAAGGAAGGAAATTGGTGAGGCCACACCTATGGTACATCTTAGAAGGGTACAGGCAAAACTTACTAAATGCAGAATACAAATGTCTTCATACAATAACTAAGAAAATGCCATGAAGGCTATGCTAAACAGTTTGATGAAAACATTTCAGATTGTATACGAAACCAGCACATTGTACCCCTTGATTGCACTAATGTACACAGCCATGATTTAATAAAAAAAAAAAAAGAAGAAAATATTATGTTAGTGGTGGGGAGGGTTTTACCTATTTAGGATTTTTGTTGTCTGTCCTATAAATATCTGAAATGCAATATGCATCCAAATGCTAAATCCATCCATTTTCTTCCATAAAATTAAGAATTTAAGGTTCTTCCCTATAGTTTATTCCCACAAATGAGTGGAGATTATAGATGTTATTTCTAGTGAGAGAAGGCTAATGTGAAGGAAAATGACCTGTGCTTCGAGGATTTTAGAATTATAAAGAATCTCAGGAATAACTTAGTATAACTCCCCCCCCCAAAAAAAAGATCATACAAAGTCAATACATTTACTGTTTTCTCATCGTCTAATCATTCCTTTTAAAGAAAAAGTAAATCTCTTTCTGCTTCTTATTCTTATTACAAACATGGAAACACATTCAACATTGGCTACACCACTCAGCATACCTAGGTATTTTTCCACAGCAAATGACTTCGATTGCATTATCAGATGCCTGACATCCTCATTTTTGGAGTCACTGCTATTTGTATGCTACACTTGCTTATTCCACTTCATCAGCTGCTTCATGCACTTTTACATTCATCTGTACTTCAGTCAACATCATTTGAAAAACTGCTTCTGAGTCAATGTCATTACAGTTGTCACCTCATCAACCGTTGCAACAAGACCTTCGCAATCTATTCCTTCAAATTCTGTACTAGGAGATGGACTGTCTGATGGGGCCTTTCACCATGCTCTTGGATTGTGACAAATTCCAACTTTCCTAAAATACTTCTGTATCATTTCTGACTAAACTTTATTTCAAGCAGAAATGATCCAGAGGACACCTTCCGGAGTGTTAACTGATGCAGCACATGAAGATGCTTCCACAGGTGAATCACAGATCCGTGTTTTAGTAATGACCCACCCACTACAGGAGCTGGGGTCGATAGTGCGTTTTAAATGTTCTGATAATACTGTAGTCAAGAGGTTGAATTTTTGAGGTCAGGTTTGGAGGCAGAAATTTCAATGTCATATGGGTGAGATGACTGCAGGTGGCTGAACAGGTGTCTACTATCAGTAGCACAGAGTGTTTCTTCTTCATTTCTCATTAGATATCTGTAACCCACTCCTCAAACAGGACACCAGTCATCCATGTGCATTTGTTTGATCTCCAAGTGACAGGGCGGTCCTTGGGCTTCAGGTTCTTTAATTTGCATGGCTTTGGGGATTTACAAGTCACCAAGGGCTTTAATTTCAATCTGGTTGAGCTAGTACAAGCAGAACTGTGAAATGTACCTTGAAAAACTTTCTGCTCTTCTATTTGTCACCTTTCATGATAAGGTTCCCGTCAGGCATCATCTTAAAAAAAATTTGCACTGCTCAACACTGAAGATATCATCATGTTTGAATTCTCTGGTGAATTCCAGAAACTGTTCAATGAACTCTTCCACAACTTCTACTAGAACTTCATTAGAGTCACCACACAAGACTTTCTGGGAGATCTCATGTCACACTTTAAATTTATAGAGCCAATCACTTGATGCTTGGAAATCTGCCATTCTGAAATCTCATGTGGATTTTAAAGCAACTTCTTGGATCACTGGCTGGGAAATTTGGGCATTAACTGCCCTCATTTGTTTGACCAGCTTAATATAGCTTCACTGACTTCATTAAGGGAAGTTTTCCTTTTCTGCTGTAGATCTCTGCTTTCCTAACCACATGTCTCCAAATTCTCACATTTACATTTTTAGATGTTGCTAACTATGGTCTTGTGAATATCAAAATGTTCCACTGTCTTTGGCTGTTGCTTTCCAGAAATTGTACCAAATCAACCTTTTCTTTCAATGTCAACTCTTTCAATTCTTTCCTTTGGCCCATGTCTCTACTAACTATAAAATTTTTCAGTAACTGTAGGATGTACCTATAATTCAGACGATTCTTTCATGTTGAAAAAAATCTTCTGCAATATGTGATAAACACTAAGATAGAAGGCTTAATCCAACATATAGTAACAATAAAACATGACTTATACTAAAGAAAAATATAATATAACTCAGGGCCAAAGCCCAGGCCTTGTACCCCTTGGCACATAGTGGACTGAACTGGTCAAGTTATAGAGGGGAAATTAACATTGTGTCACAGTCCAAGTGGTCAAGAAACAAGTTACAGAGGTGGTCAGTATAAAGAGTTGAATTTTGTACAGAATACATGTGATGCATGTCTGGTCTATAAAAATCAAGTAAACTTAATAAGGTGGTCAATGTAGGAAAGTTGTCAACTATACAGGTTCTACTGTATTTTGAATTTTGGTATAAAATTGCACGGAAATAGGTACGAAGCTGGGTAATTTGTTCCCAATCTTTTAGTCCATCATTTATTGAGAAACTAAAAGGCAGCCCCTATGTAAGCATTAACATAAAGAAGTAAGCAAATATTTGCCTCCCCAAAATCAAACAGCTTTATTTAATTTCCACATTTATAAAAATATGAGGCTATATGTCATTGAGATGCATCCCTACTTAAGAGATATTTCAACAAGAAAAAATTACACATATTTAAATCTATTAAACATGATAGTAAAAGTAAACTCGGCCAGAAATTTTTGAACAAAACCCAAATTCTAAGGCGGTGAAAGGATTAAAAATGTTCACTGGACATCAGAAAATCATGACACCCAAAACACAACCAGGCTTATCAATTCTCTAATGGTTTAAATTGTCCTCTGAAGAGGCACAGGCTGGCTGACTGGATACATAAACTCAGACCAGATATCTGCTATTTACAAGAATCTCACCTTACCTTAAACGATAAAAATAGACTCAGGGTGAAGGGATGAACTTGTATAATACAGGCAAATGAAAACCAAAAAAAAGCAGGGGTTGCAATTTTAGTAGCAGATACAATTGGCTTTAAACCAACAAAGATAAAGATAAGGAAGGTCACTACATATTTGTCAAGGGAAATACCCAACATAAAGAGATATTTATGCACCCTACCAAAATGCTCAATTCATAAAGCAGACCTTAAAGGATATGAACAACTTGATATCTTCCTGCATTATAATAGTTGGAGATTTTAACACCCCTTTGACAGTTTTCAATAGGTCCTCCAAGAAGAAACTAAACAAAGAAATATTAGACTTAAACCTGAACTAGAACAAATGGGCTTTACAGACCTCCTACAGAACATTTCACCCTAATAAAACAGAATATACATTCTTTTCATCAGCCCATGGGCCATCCTCCAAAATAGATCATATCCTAGGACACAAGTCTAACCTCAGCAAATTTAAAAGTGTAGAAATTATTCCTTGTATCTTCTCAGACCATCATGGAATAAAAGCAACAGAAACCTTCATACTTAAACAAATTCATGGAAACTAAATAATCTTAGGCCAAATGACAGCTGGGTCAAAGACGAGGTTAGGAAGGAAATCACCAAATTTTTGGAACAAAATGATAATGAAGACACATTTCAAAACCTGTGGGATACTGCAAAGGAAGTCGTAAGAGGGAAATTTATAGCACTGGAAGCCTTCATCAAGAAAACAAAAAGAGAGGAAGCCAACAACTTACTGGATTATCTCAAGCAACTGGAAAAGGAAGAACATTCCAACCCCAAACCCAGCAGATGAAAAGAAGTAACCAAAATTAGGGCAGAATTAAATGAAATTGAAAACAAAAGAATCATTCAGAAGATCAACGAAAAAAAAGTTGGTTTTTGAAAAGATGAACAGAATTCATAAACTTTTGGCCAACCTAATCAGAAATAGAAAAGTAAAATATCTAATATCATCTATCAGAAACAATAAAGGAGAAATAACAACAGACACTTCAGAAATTTAAAAAATCCTCAATGATTACTACAAAAATCTCCATTCCCAGACATATGAAAATCTGAAGGAAATGGACCAATACCTGGAAGCACACCACCTTTCTAGACGCAACTAGAAAGAATTAGAAATCTTGAATAGACCTATATCAATCACTGAAATAGCATCAAAATAAGAAATCTCCCTAAAAAGAAAAGTCTGGGACCAGATGGGTTCACATCCGAATTCTATCAAACCTTTCAAAAGGAACGAGTACCTATATTACACAATGTTTTCCAAAGCATACAAAAAGAAGGAATACTTCCCAACACATTCTATGAAACAAATATCACCTTGATACTCAAACCAGGAAAGGATCCAACAAAGAAGGAAAATTATAGAGCAATATCATTAATAAGTATCAATGCAAAAATATTCAATAAGATCTTAGCAAACAGAATTCAACAATGCATCAAAAAAATTATACAACAAGATCAAGTTGGTTTTATTTCAGGGTTACAGGGTTGGTTCAACATATGCAAATCTGTAACTATAATACATCAAATCAATAAAATAAAAAACAAAGACCATATGATTCTCTCAATTGATGCAGAAAAAGCCTTTTATAATATTCAGAACCCTTTCATCATCAGAACACTTAAGAAAATAGGCATAGAAGGGACATTTCTTAAACTGATATAGGCCATCTACAGCAAACCCACAGCCAATATCATATTGAATGGTGTAAAACTGAAAACATTGGCACTCACTCAGATTAGGAACTAGGCAAAGATGCCCACTGTCTCCACTGCTATTCAACAAAGTAATGGAAGTCTTAGCCATCACAATCAGGCAAGAGAAGGTGATAAAGGTTATCCAAATAGGGTCAGAGGAAATCAAACTCCCAGTCTTTGCTGATGATATGATACTACACCTGGAAAATCCCAGGAACTCAACTTCAAAACTCTTAGAAGTGATGAAGGAATACAGCAGCCACTCAGGATACAAAATCAACACTTACAAGTTAGCAGTTTTTATATATGCCAACAATAGTCAAGCTGAAAATATAGTCAAGGACTCTATTCCTTTCACAATAGTGCCAAAGTAGATGGAATATCTGGGAATTTACCTAACAAAGGACGTGAAAGACCGCTATAAAGAGAACTATGAAACTCTTAAGAAAAGAAATAGCTGAAGATATTAACAAATGGAAAAACATACCATGCTTATGGCTAGGAAGAATCAACATTGTTAAAACGTCCATACTACCCAAAGCAATCTACAGATTTAATGCAATCCCTATTAAAGCACCATTGTCATACTTTAAAGAACTTGAAAAATAGTACTTCGTTTTATATGGAATCAGAAAAAACTTCAAATAGCAAATACATTACTCAGAAATAAGAACAAATCAGGAGGTATCACGTTACCAGACTTCAGGCCATACTATAAATCTATAGTGATCAAAACAGCATGGTACTGGCACAAAAACAGAGCAGTAGATTTATGGAACAGAATAGAGAACCAAGAGATGAACTCAGCTACTGATTGTCATTTGATCTTTGACAAGCCTATCAAAAATATTCAGTGGGGGATAGACTCCCTATTTAACAAATGGTGCTGGGTGAACTGGATGGCAACCTGTAGACTGAAACTGGACCCCCACCTTTCACCATTAACAAAAATTGATTCTCACTGGATAAAAAAATTTAAACTTAAGACATGAAACTATAAAAATACTAGAAGAGAGTGCAGGGAAAATACTTGAAGAAATCATCCTGGGAAAATATTTTATGAGGAGGACCCCCCTGAGCAACTCCAAAAATTTATTACTGGGATCTGATCAAACTAAAAACCTTTTGCACAGCCAAGAGCACAGTAAGTAAATCAAACAGACAACCTTCAGAATGGGAGAAGATTTTTGCTGGTTATGCTTCCAACAAAGGTCTGGTAACTAGAATCTACAGAAAACTCAAACTAATCAATAAGAAAAGAATAAATAACCCCATTTCAATGTGGGCAAAAGACTTGAACAGAAACTTTTCTGATGAAGACAGGCGCAAGGCCTAAAAATACATGAAAAAATGCTCATCATCCTTGATCATTAGAGAAATGCAAATCAAAACCACTTTGAGATATCATCTACCTCCATTAAGATTAGTCCACATCACAAAATCCCAAAACTACAGATGTTGGCGAGGATGTGAAGAGAAGGGAATGCTTCTACACTGCCAGTGGGAATGCAAGCTAATGAGACCTTTTTGGAAAGAAGTTTGGAGAACACTCAAGGAACTAAAAGTAGACCTACCATTCGATCCTGCAATTCCTCTACTAGGTATATACCCAGATGAGCAAAGATCATTTTACAACAAAGACATTTGTACCAGAATGTTTATTGCAGCCCAATTCATAATACCCAAGACATGGAAACAGCCCAAGTGCCCACTGACCCACGAATGGATTAACAAATTGTGGTATATGCACACCACGGAAAACTATGCAGCCATAAAAAAAGATGGAGACTTCACATCTTTTATGTTTACCTGGATGAAGCTGAACCATATTCAAGATTCTTAGTAAAGTATCTCAAGAATGGAAAAAAAGTATCCAATGCACTCAATACTACTATGGAATCAATATATAACCACCTATACACTCATACAAACGGCAAAACATAACTACAGTTCAGAAAGTAGAAGGGAAGAGGAGAGAGAGGGGAGGGGAAGGGAGAGATATGGGAGGAGGGAGGGTATTTGGGGGAGGAACCTCACATAATGTGCATGATGCAATGGTACATGTCAAAACTATTAAGAAGTGAGTATAATTGTGGTGGATGTGTTACTTAGTTCAATGTAAGCATTTCACATTGTTTATCGAAGCACTACCCTGAACCCCATAAATGCATCAATGTACAAAGTTATGATTTAATAAAAAAAGAAAAAAAAGATAGTAAAACAGAAGCATACTTACTGAACTTTTACAAATATCTGCCATGTCATTCATTAGTTTTGATGTTAACAGTCGTAGGAAAAAGCCAGAAGCAATCTTATTTGGATTCTTCTGTAATTAAGACAAAGAATCAAGCAACAAAAAAGTAACAATTATTCTTGGCAGATCACGTTTTCTCTGTTTTGAATGAAATGTAGATTAGTTTGCTAATAGGGCCAAGACATAAGTTGCTTCAAAAACGTGAACATTGGCGGCACCTGTGGCTCATCGAGTAGGGCGCCGGCCCCATATACCAAAGGTGGTGGGTTCAAACCCGGCCTTGGCAGAACTGCAAAACAAAAAAATAGCCGGGCGTTGTGGCGGGCACCTGTAGTCCCAGCTACTCGGGAGGCTGAGGCATGAGAATCGGCTAAGCCCAGAAGTTGGAGGTTGCTGTGAGCTGTGTGACGCCACGGCATTCCACTGAGGGAAATAAAGTGATACTCTGCCTCTACAAAAAAAAAAAAAAAAATGTGAACCTCTCTTCTTACAGTAATAATAACTATAGTACATGTCCTTCATTGTACTTACCAACAAAGTACCAACATTAAGGTGCCACCTATTGACCCTAAACATAAGTAAACAATAATTATAGACAACAGTTTATTCTTCCACTTCTCTCCTTTCCCAGTTATATAAAAAGGCAGAAAAACATATTACAAAACTAAAAATATATGTTGATAATATTGATATATGGCAGTGTATTAATATTAGCTTTCAAACATATTTCCAATTATTACCAATATTCTGGCTGGCTCAGCTATCCCAAAAGCCTGCTTCAAATCAAAACAAAGATTACATACAGTAGCAATCTTTCTACACAGTAATGTAAGTTGATCTAGACAAAAGTAAAGTATGTACTGTAGTTATTTATCTTTGTGATGCTCACTGCTCCTAGTAAAGTGGTATGCACATTAGTCCATAATCAACACAGAAAACATTCTTTGATAAAACGGTCACCTCTGTACTTACATACAATGTCAGAAAACTTCCTGAAATGTAGCCAGGCATTGTAGTGGGTACCTGTAGTCCCAGCTACTCAGGTGGCTGAGGCAAGAGAATTGCTTGAGGCCAAGAGGCTGGGGCTGCTGTAAGCTGTGACGCCACAGCTCTCTACTGGGGATAACAAAGTGAGACTTTGTCTCTTAAAAAAAAAAAGCAAAAAGAAAACTTCCTGAAATGTTAAAATTCATTTCATGAAAAACTCAAGAGAACCTATTTTATTGCTTTATTCCATATTACATTTGCCATTCAATTTAATTTTATTTATTTATTGAAACAGAGTCTCACTTGGTGACCCTTCGTAAAGTGTTGTGGCATCTTAGCTCACAGCAACCTCAAACTCTTAGGTTCAAATGATGGTATTGCGTCAGCCTCCCAAGCAGCTTAGACTATAGGCAACTGCCAAAACGTCCAGCTACTTTTAGAGACAAGGTCTCACTCTAACTCAGGCTGGTCATAAACCTGTGAGCTCAGGCAAGCCACCCATCTCAGCCTCCCAAGCACTGGCATTACAGGCGTGAGCCACCATGCCTGGCCCGATTTAATTTTAAATCAGATTATAAACTTACGAATGGGCCAAAAAACAATAATACGGCTAACCAGCAATCAATAGCCTGAATACACTATACTAAACTCTTACCTTGGTACAGTTACACAAGCAACTCGTACATAGATGCATCATATTTCTCAATGTACCAATTGTGGATTCATCATTTGTCTTATTTTTAGACAGAGTAATAATTTCTCCTGTACACTGCATTAGAGACTATTAAAAATAGAAGCAAAAAGTCAAGTTCCAATTGAAATTAAAGTTTAGCATTGCTTTTTAATGATTCACTTAAGTGATAAAATTAGGTGTTTTTAGAAGTTACACATGATCATATAGTATAATTAAAAATTATAAAACAATTAAAAAAGGACAAATCTTATACCTGTTCTCTACAATAAACATACCATTGACAGACTACTCCTAAGAGCTGAAAAGAGTTTCATGCTTACAGCCTACTTGATTGACATCATTAATCAAGGATTCTTTAGTATACCTATCACAGAGAAAACTTCTAAAAGTACAATAATCAGTATTTATGTTAATGAGACTAAATGCTAATGTGGGATTATTTCATTTATTGTATTTATAGTTGGATTACAATATTTTCAAATCTTAAAGAAGGGCACATAGTATCATTTCTTCTCAGACTGCTTAAATGAGGAAAAAAAGGGTTATCCTACATAAAATTTGATGTTTTCCAAACAAACATAATAATTTTCCCAGGAATACATTTCATTTAAATTTATCCAAAACCTTATTACCATAAAATTGTCCTACCTTGGCTTTCTGGAATAATTCTGACTTATATGCTTCTTCTTCAGCTACTATACCCACAGAACAGTAGCAGCCAAGAACACCCACCAAAAGACGTGAACATCGGACAAGCATTTCTGAGTTTGTGATCTTAAAGTAAATCAAAAATAAAAATATACATATCTCATAAATAATTTTGTATGTTCTAGAACCACCTTTTATAACAACAAATTTTCTGTACATATAAAGAAAACAAAGTTCAGATACCTGAGTTAAAGGTGGCATATTCTGAACACCTCTAAAAACATCTAAGAAATCACTATAGAGTTATGATAAACAGGATTCTCAAGAAAAACAGCCCAATGACCAAGGAGGATATCTCCTCTTAAAGTGGCACAGTGTATTACAAACATAGGCCCTTAAATATCTGAGGTAGAGATGAAAGAAAAGAAAAAAGCCTGATAGGAAAATAAAGGTCTACAAATCTTAGAAAATGAGCAGAAATTAGATTCACATAAAGATATATTAAAATGACATTTTAAGCTTCAGAAGAACAAGTGTCTGACTTATTCAGCATATTAGACTACATAAACTAGCACCAAGCATTTTTGCAGCAGATATAAAGATTAATAAAGATATATATACTCCTTAGGGAACTTATGATACAATTTAAGAGATATCTGTGTACAAAATATATGTAAATATCCATGTTACAAAAAAGATATCTACTGCCATTATAAATTTAAGCACTATGAAAATTAAAAGATGAAAAATTACTATGGCTAAGATTAAGAAAGGATTTTGACACGTAAATGGTTTAAATACAAAGAAGTAGAAAGACATTTGTCGAAACAAATGGGAGCTTTGGCAAGAGAATAGCACATATGAAGAGAATGTGTAATTTTTCTTTTGATGTTTTTTTGGCCAGGGCTGGCCCCCTACTCCTTTGAGCCACAGGCACCGCTCTGAAAATTTGTAATTTTATGAGAAAAAAAAAATCATAGATGAGAAATTCCTGGATGACCTCTAAAATAAATGGGAAATCATGCCACTGCAAACTCATGCAAGCTCTTTGGAAAGAAGTATAGGGAATCCTCACAGAACTCAAATCAGAGCTCTCATTTGAACCCCTAATCCCCCTACTAGGCATCTACCCAGAGGAACAAACAAATCATTTTATCATAAAGACATCTGCACTAGATTGTTTATCGCAGCTCAGTTTATAATCACTAAGATGTCGAAATAACCTAAATGCCCACCAACCCAGGAATGGATTAACAAACTGTGGAATACACATACCACGGAATACTATTCAGCCACTAAAAAACATGAAGACTTTACATCTTTTGTATTAACCTGAATGGAGTTGAAGCACATTTTTCTTAGTAAAGTATCACAAGAATGGAAAAGCAAATATCAAATGTACTCAATACTACTATGAAGCCAGTAGACGATCTAATACATACCCATACCTACATAGGAGTGAAACGCAATTCAAGTTGCGGGGGGGAGGAGGGGAGAATGGAGAGGAAGAGGGAAGGAAGTAGGTGGTAGTGGGTGTGTTCCCACTTAATGGGCACAATGTAGGGGTATGAGGACATCTTTTGGGTGCGTGACACAATCACAAGATGAACTCTACCTAAAAACCTCAAACACTGTGACCTAGTTGCTTATACCCTCACATTCACCTGAAATTTAAAAAAAAAAAGTCCATTTATTGTCTCTATTACCTTCCTCCTTCTTCAAATATCACCAAAATCCATTAGATCTATTTAAATTGTGTCCTTTTCTGTTACTGTAATATCTCCCTCCTATGTATTCAGTGGTTCTCTTCATCACATACTCCCTATACTAAATCCCTTAGTATTTCCCACAAGCCTACATAATTCTTTTACATCTGCTAGAATTCCTAGTACAAAGAAATACTCAAATTATTCATCAGTTTTCCTATGTTCATGCAAAGTGTTCTCTATTTGTATTCCTATACTGTTGCTTTACTTTTAAAAGCAAGCTTGTCACCATCCTGCGTGCCTTTCCTGCCCCTACTTCTCCTTCCTGACAGTCTACCAGGGTTGAATGAAACACAAGCTTTAGTTCTTTTTTCCAGCATCTCACCTCGGATGAGTACAAATTCAGAAGCTGTTCTGATAATCCCAAAAGATAGTGGTCCAGTGATTCCTTCAGATTCTGGTGGACAGAAAACCCAATACTAGATTGGTGCTCTTCTGTACCACTTTCTTTGACATAGGTTAAAAAGTCCACCTTATCAAAAGTTGTCTGAAGAAACAGTTCTTCTACTTCTGAGAAGGAAGGCTCTTCTTTATCTTTTCGGTGGTGTTCACTTCAATAAAGTAAGATATTTAATTACAATCAAACTACCTAATGCTTCAGCTTAATGTGAATATATAATTACCAATGTATTATAAATGAAAACATTAACCTAGCATCTATATCATAAAGACTGCTTATACAATAAATATTCATTTAAGTGTTTCTCTTGTTTGGGCTGATACCTACTTGTATCAAATTTCATTATTCAGTAGCAAACTTCACTATCATAGATAAGAGAAATGCAAGTTACAACTTCAAAAACAAATTCAGAAAGAAATTATTAAAAAACAAAATACAGGAAATAAACATTGAAAATAACACTATCTGAAAACATGTACCTTTTTTCACCTTCAGTTTCTCCAAAATGTAGGATATTTTTCATTTTATGCCTTTTTTTTTTTTTTGAGACAGTCTCACTTGTCACACTTGGTAGAGTGCCCTAGTGTGAAAGCTCACAGCAACCTCAAACTCTTGGGCTTAAGTAACTCTCTTGTCTTAGCCTCCCAAGTACCTGAGACTATATAGGTGGCCACCACAATGCCCAACTATTTTTTTTCTTTCTTTTTTTTTTTAAGAGACAGGTTCTCACTCTTGCTCAGGCTGGTCTCGAAACTGTGAGCTCAGGCAATCCACCCATCTCAGCCTTCCAGAGTGCTGGGATCACAGGCGCGAGACACCGCGCCCGGACGTTTTATGCCCTCTTGAGGGAAATTAGGAATCTTCATCCAGTGAGTCATTTATAGTCACAGAGATAAAACATAAGTCTCTTAAATCAGGTTTTTAGATTTATTCTTATTTTCAATGATTATTAGTTTTTAAGTAAGTCAAATATTCCTTAATGTACAAAAATGGGTCACACCTTTAAGAACTCAGTTCACATAAACTTTATGTTCTTAACTTCCTACCACAGCCCCATTTAATTTTTCCCAGTGGCACTTGTCATGTTATACTGCACAGCATTAAAAAAGAGTAATCTTACATTACAGAACATAGATCACAGTCACTGAATTAAAAGTTTTTCCCTAACAGTTATCACTTTTTCTTTTACTTGACCAATTTAGTTCATAATTATTAATATGTAGCTACTACCCTAAAATTATCTTTGTAATTAAAGCTAGCATCTTAAAATAACACAAAACTTATTAGATAACATACCATATTGGCCCACTTTGGAAAAAATTCATTGCAGCTTTACAGTTTTTCATAGTGAGACTCACAAGAATTTTCTCCACTACAAGATGAGGAAAATTACTATAGAAACAAATAAGAAGATTCACTTAAACACTAAAAGCCAATTACAGAATTCTTTAAACTTTAACACCCACTTTTGTCTATAAGTCTCAACTTCTAAAATCATCTCTACTGAATTTCTTAATATCTGAAAGGAGAATTTAAACAGAACACACATTAAATTACTACCATTTTTGATACTACTTAGAAACAGAATCATATCTAATTTTTTTTTTTTTTTTTTTGAGACAGAGCCTCAAGTTGTCGCCCTGGGTAGAGTGCGATGGCATCACAGCTCACAGCAACCTCCAACTCCTGGGCTCAAGTGATTCTCTTGCCTCCGTCTCCCAAGCAGCTGGAACTACAGGTGCCCGCCACAACGCCCGCTATTTTTTTTTGGTTGCAGTCATCATTGTTTGGAGGATTTGGATTTGAACCTGCCAGCTCAGGTGTATGTGGCTGGCACCTTAGCCTCTTGAGCCACAGGTACTGAGCCCATATCTAATTTTTTAAGATCAGTTCTCAAATACATAAAAGGTTGTGACATTAAAGCAAATGTACTAGGACCTAAAGATCTGTTTCCCAATCATTCAGTTCCAATTACCATCAGTGGAAAGGTTAAGGGAACAAGCTTATCCTTTTCCTAGTGCATAAGTCCTATTTCGTCTTCCTCTTGTGATCTAACCCAAATATAAATATTTCACCCAGAAGATATTCCAATTACAACTAAGGATTCAGGATCCAACTAAATCAGATATATGGACCTATATATTAGATCACAAAGGAACACAAACATTCAAAGAATTACATGCATATTCTTCATGCAGACACCCTATATTCTCACAATGAGACCTTTTATTTATTTCAGAAGTGATCTAGGCACAAAGACACAGAACACTATAAAAACAAAGGGAATGTGTAAGGCTAATTCTGAGAAATCTTATATTATCACTATAAAATAAGGCTGTCTGGTACCAAATAAGTGAAAGGAGGCTTGTAAAACCAAAAATAGGAAGCATGCTAATCGACTGAAATACCTGTGAAGAATTGGAGGCAGTTCTGTACTGTCTTCTAAACCATCCTCTAATTGATAGAGTAAGAGCCATTTCATAATCGATTCCTTTAAAGAAAAATTTCCATTTATTTCACATATGTTTTGCTCTATTCCTATTTTTACTGTTTCTGGAACTACACTGATGGTCAGTGCCAAAGACAAACAGTGCACTGCAGGACTGTAACAAAAAAAAAAAGAAAGACAATTGTTAAAACTAGACTCTTTGAGGGAGAAAGACCATGTCTATCTTATTTACCACTGTGCCTCCAATACTGAGGACAGTCAGGCATGTACATGTAGTCAATTTATTCAACTTTTGTTGACGAAATAAACACAAAAATTGAAGAAAGTCTGATGACATCTGAGAAAATACTTGATTGAAAACTATCTCTTGGCCAGGTGTGATGGGTCACCTGTAATCTCAGCACTCTGGGAAGCTGAGAGGGATGGATTGCCTGAGCTCACGTGTTCCAGACCAGCCTGAGCAAGAGCAAGAGCAAGACTCATTTCTAAAAATAGCCGGGTGTTATGGTGGGCAACTGTAGTCCTAGCTACTTGGCAGGCTGAGGCAAGAGAACTGCTTGAACCCAAGAGTTTGAGGTTGCTGTGAGCTGACGCCACAGCACTCTATCAAGGGCAACAAAGTGAGACTCTATCTCAAAAAAAAAAAAAAAACTCTCGCAATAACAGCACATAGTACTACAAAAAAATTAGTTTTATGAATATTGAACAAATTATAAATTACCTATAAAAGAAATTTAAAATAATTCTTTGAAGAAATTCTTTTGGATATAAATACATATTTATAGAAGATATAAGATCTGGTATTTAATAGATCAGTAGGATGACTATAGTAAACAATCTGTTGTATATTTCAAAATAGCTAGAAGAGAGTAATTCAAATGTTCCTAACTAAAAAGAGAAGATAAATATTTAAGGTGATATACAGAGGGTGCAAGAATATGTATACACATTTTAAGAAAGGAAAAATCTGTATTGAAAGTTAATACTGAATATATACTGATAACATTATCTTGTATACTGTACCATGTATCTCTTGTAATTGCACAAGTCAAACGTACAAGTCAAAATTACAATTTTTTTTAGACTCTCAAATTAATAGTTTTTTCCTTTCTTAGAATGTGTATACCTTTTTTTGGCAACCCCTTACATCCAAATTACCCCTATTTGATTATACAAGTGTATGAAATTATCACATGTACCTTGAAAATATGTATATCTATTACATATAAACAAAAAAAATTGTAATTTATAAAAAGAAATTCTTTAAAACCAGCCTTTTGTAATCTCTCTACATTTGAAACTAAGTTCACATTTGCTTATGCATTTATTAAGGCTTCCTTGGCCAAACAACGAAAGCAACTGAAATACAGGTGATCCCCAACTTACACACATCTGACTTATGTACAACTTGCACTTATGAACAGGAACTATTAAAGTAAGTCCCAAGTTACAAGCCATCTAACTGACATACAACTCACAGTTAAGAATAGAGGCTATTACAAGTAATCAGAGGTAAATGTACTTCTTCCAACTTACATACAAATTCGACTTAAGAACAAACCTACAGAACCTATTCCATTCATAACCTGGGAACAATAGAATTTAACTTTTCTTCAATTGAAGTAACAGACTTTGAAACTAATCAGGGATGGGTGTGTGTGCATGTGTGTCTATACCTATAAAATCTGACACAATTCCTATTAAACTTACCACGAAGGTCTGCAAGCTGACCCAGTAAATAATTTCCAGAATTCTTTGTCAACCTCAACTAAACCACCTTGAATTATAGCTCCAACTAAGCCAAAACTGTCAACTTGTATTTGTTCAGAACTTAAACCACGAAAGGTAACAGACCAAATTTTATTCCAGAGTTTCAATAAATCTGACTTTTGTGAGCTTTCTAGGTCTGATTTCTTGGCTTGACACAATGCAACTTCCGTAAGGCATCGTAACACATATGGTGTGCGCTCCCCACGTCGCTGTTGAGGTAAAAGCTGGTATAGTATCATCAGTAGTGGAGGTAGCTCACAGGTAGGTAAACTCACAGGATACTTTGATATTAATTGAGCTGTAATTTGTAGCCTAAAAGAAAACAAAAAAAAGAGGATATCTACAGATGGATTAATAAAGTATGGTGCATTTACACCATGGAATACTATTCAGTTACAAAAAAGATGGAGACTGTATTTTTTGCATTTACCTAATGGAGTTAAAGAACATTCTCCTTAGTAAAGTGTCTCAAGAATGGAAAATCAGTCTATATACTCAATACTAATTTGAACCTAGTAGATGAACAACTACAGGCTCACATAAGAGAAAAACAATTAAATTCAAGCATAAGAGAAGGAGGAAGGGAGGGAGAGGGCTTGGTAAGTTTCCACTTAATGGATACAATGTAGGGCCATACAGCACACTTCCTGGGTGAAGGATTCAAACACAACTCATATCCTACCTAACAAATGCAAACAATGTAACCCAATCATAGGTCCCTTATATCAATCCAAAATAAACAGACACAGAAAGAAGATAATGTAAAAACTATTTAGTTCCACTAACAAACTAAGAGAATAAATGTATAGACAAGGTACCCTTTTGATATTCTACTTATAAAATCACCATCATCATTTTCCACACTACTCTCAAAATAAACTAGGTCAATAATTACTAGGTCCAATGTCCTAAAGTGATAGGAAGATTGACCATTTGGTTAAGTTGTTACAATTCTCTTAAATAAAAATTTGAAAGGACAATGAATTGGCAACATTCTACTTTTGAATTATCTTGCCATTCTGTTCTTTAATCACCAAAATTTTCCTCTAAAATAGGAAAACAATGAAACCCCAAAATCTATTTTTCCGTGACATTAATTCAGTTAATTAGGTAAATGTTTGCTGTGAATTTCCTACAATGTGTGTTACTTTAGGAACCTTATGTTATTCATCTCTGTATCTCTAATGCTTAGCACACAGGTGTTCAATAACTGTTAACTAAATAGACAAAATAAAGAATCTGAAATAGGGATCCTTAACATAAGCTTAAGTAATAGGTTTCTAAACCAATAAGCTTTTTCCCCACAAGTCACCTTATATTTAAACATTTCACCAGCATAGTAAAATCAAAAGAGATCGATCACAACTTTGATTACAGATTTTTAACTGTCCTTAAGCAAGCTGCTTAATCTTTATGGGTTTCAATTTTTCTTTTCAGTAAAACAAATAGGCTGAACTGGATGAATTCTAAACATCCCTATCAGACCTAAAATTTGTATTTCCACAGAATTCCCTCATTTATTTTATTTAAATATTTGTGAATGTTATATAAGAATAAAGAAGATAGAAAATAAGAAAAAATAACCTTTTACCTTGGTATAAGTTCAATATTCTGTGATTTCTGAAGGTTATCTTTAGTTTCTTCCTATTCTAATAGGTGCCTAGAAGGTATTATGCATATTAAATCTCATGTTGAGGTGCACGACTCAGTGAATTCCATTAGGCAGATACTACTGATTGCCTACCAGACAGCCAGTCCCCTTCTTACCTTGCCGTGATAATGTGATTAGCTGCCCCTGGTTCCAGCAGATGTGCCATTAGTGACTGACCTCAACACATCATGGCAATTACATTTCCCTTTGCTAGTATAATTGGCTTGGGAGTAGACAAATGAGTTAGTGCTGGCCAATAAGATGAAAGGATTCTACTGAAAGTTTTCTGACAAAAAATAAATGAGACTAAAATGACACTAAATGAGAAAAAGATAACATCTTACCAAGGCACAAGATCAAAATCATTCTGTGACTTCTGAAGATGATCTTTTATTACTTCCCAGCCTAGTTCTATTTTCTTCCTTTTGCAGGGTACACTATAATCACCAGATTCTCTTTGTGTAGTAGTATAAGACTGAGAAATTTCTAAGGATCTGGTATCTTCCTTAAAAACCTGTAAAAGAAAATAAACTCACTTTTTTCATTGCTATTGTCCTCTTCATAATTCATTAAGAAAACAAACATTCCTTCTCAAATGAAAATACAGGGAACTGATAAAGCAAGAGTAATAAATTATATAGAAACATGACAACATAGTAAGAAATAAACATTTTGTGTGACAGTTAAAAGTAACAGTACTCTCAGGAAGTGAAGTATTAGTTTTTTTTTTTCTTTCTTTTTTCAATTTTTTTATTTTTTGCAGTTCGACTGGGGCTGGGCTTGAACCTGCCACCCTTGGCATATGGGGCCAGCACCCTACTTGCTGAGCCATAGGTGCCGCCCAGTGATGTATTAGTTTTATTTGGTGAGAATATTTACTAAAGCACCAAGAAATCTAAAAGTAAAGGAAAAAACCCTATATTTTCAAAGACAATAAATGTTTTAATTTACCATTAAAATATGTGACACAGTGAAACTACTTCCTATGCAGTTAATCAAATCTCTGAGGAAAAATGTTTTACTTAAGAACATTAGGCTAGTCAGGTGTGATGGCTCACACCTGTAATCCCAGCACTCTGGAAGGCTGAGGCGGGTAGATTGCCTGAGCTCACAGATTTGAGACCAGACTGAGCAAGAGCAAGACCCCATCTCCAAAAGTAGCTGGGCTTTCAGGCGGGCACCTGTGGTCCCAGCCACTTGGGAAGCTGAAGCAAGTGAATCACTTGAGCCCAAGAGTTTGAGGTTGCTATGAGCTATGACACGAAGGCACTCTATCAAGGGTGAAAAATGAGGTTCTGTCTCAAAAAAAAAAGAAACATCAGGCTATCAACTGATGAATAGGCAAGCAAAGTGTACATCCATACAACTGAATATTATTGAGGCATAAAAAGAAAAGAAGTGTTGATTCATGGTACAACATGGATGAACCTTGAAAACACTATGCTAAGTGAAGCCAGACACAAAAGACTACGACATATTCTATGTGTCTACTTAAACAAAATGTCCAAATAGGCACATTCACAGAGGTTAAAAGTAGATGTGTAGCTGGTCACCAATAGCTATGAGAAACAGTGAATCAGAACTGAATGCTAAATAGGTATAAGGTGTCTTTTTGGGGTGATGAAAGTGTTCTTAAATTAGTAGTAATGGATGCATAACACAGTAAAAACACTAAAAACCACTGAATAGTACACTACAATTTTCTTTCCTTTTTCCTTTTCTTTCTTTTTTTGTTCATAGAAACATGGTCTCACTCTGTTGCCCAGGTTGAAGTGAAGTGGTGCAATCAGAGCTCACTGCAGCCTCGAATTCTTGGGCTCAGCAATCCTTTTGATTCAGCCTCCTAAGTAGCTGGAAGTACAGGCACACGCCTAGCTAAATTATTTTTTGTAGTGACAGGGTTTCACTGTGTTGCCCTGTACATCTCAAATTTCCGACCTCAAGTAATCTTCCCGCCTTGCCCTCCCAAAGTGCTGGGATTATAGGTGTGAGCCACCATGCCCAGCCTGAATTACAGCTGACAAAATAGAGGTGAATTCTGAATCAATTAACAAAAAGAACCATTAGGGTTAGACAATCTTTTAAGAATGCATAAGTTCATTATTAGTTTTTACTAAGTCCACACCTGCAAAAAGATTTACATTAAAAGGGTAATTACAAATATTTTTTGTATTTTGAAAGGATAGTTACATACACAGAATAATTCTATAGGCTTCTTATAAGGATACAAATTTTGAAAGCCCAGTAAAAGGAGAATTAACAGGAAATTTTGAAATGTGACATGACCTATTTACTATACCTGGTGACAAATATCTGCCATTAATTCAATCAAATTTTCCTTGACAGCAATATTACGATATCCTGAAGAATATTTTCCTCTACTTCCTATATGACTTATCTCATTTACCAGCAGATCATATAAGTTGTATAAAATACTTTTCCATTTTATTGATTCATAAGCACCTGCAATCCAAAAAATAAAAATGTAATGTGTATATATACCAATACTCTCAAAATTATTTCGCTGCCAAGCTACGTTGATGTTAGAAGACATCTGGTCCAACTTTCCATTCAGTACTAATGTGTCTTCTTAAAACATCCTTGATAAATTCTACTTCATAACAGTGTCCACTTTACATTTAGGTAACTGTATTTGTTATAAATTTCTTCCATATTCTGATCTAAAAATCCACCTTTCTCTAATTTATTTTCTCCCCCGAGGCAAATAGAATGTTTCCTCTTTTGCATGAGGACCGAGTTCTCCTTATGTCTTTTCTTGTCTAGAGAAAAATATTACTAGTTCCTTCAACTAGTTTACAAATGACATGTTATCCACACTTTTTCATCACCCCTGTCATTTTTCCCAAGACACTCCAGTCAACTTATGTCCCTCTTAAAATGCTGACTCCACAAAATCTAGTGAACACAGAACTCCAACTGTGGTCTGACTATTATGAGGAACAATAGAGCTATTAAATCCCACAAAGTACCAAAAAATCTATTAATGTAGCCTAAAACAATATTAGCTTCTCTAGTAGGTTCATCACTGTCAATTTTCAAATCATCCTGTAGTTAACTAAAATGCTAAACGTGCCGTAACACCTGCTAATAAGCCTGATCTCTAGGCTAGTGAGAGAACTAGATGAAAGATGAAAAAAAAACCTGTGAAAAGCCACCATTCTCTGACTTACGGTGGTTTCATGGGCTACACATGTATCTTGACACACACAGTAGAAGAGTTCATGAAGCATACATCACTACTCTCCATAAAAAGTGGCTACTGGCTGGGTGTGATGGCTCATGCCTGTAAACCCAGCATTGTGGAAGACCAGGCAGGAGGCTAGGAATTCAAGCCCAGACCATGCAACACAGCAAGACCTCCATATCTACAAAAAACTTTAAAAAATTAAAAATATAAAAAAGTGGCTGCAACCGTTTTCCTTCATTTTAGCAGCTTTTACTCAATGTGGTGTGCTATCTTAATATATTCATTATGATGAATTGGTCCAAAGGCTACGAAAAGACCAAAGGCAATCCATAGACAAAGCATGGGGGGAGTTTCGTCATTTCTAGTTCTTCCCAATAAAGTTTTTACCTACTGATAAGAACATCATCATCCCAGCAATTCTCTCTTGATGAAAGATAAGTATAAAGGGATCAAGGAACACTGGTGATTCATTTCCGGTTTTCCCAGCAATCAGGGGTCTGGAGTAACTATGAGGTTTAAGGCAACGATTTCCCCTTCCCACCTCACATTCCTATGAAGTTATTATGCATATATCTTTCTTGAGAACTGAATCTGTTTTCAGTTCAGTTTATCCATTTTATTTCTAATAAATGCAGTATGTGGATTAAAAAATTCCCACTTTAAATATTTTTGCCCTATAATCTGTGTCAGACCACTTAGTACGTAAGTACTAAGGCACAATCATCTCCTAAAGAGAAAAGTATCCCACATTTGTCTGCATTCCCCATAATATCTCACTTTGTATTGAACAAACAGAAAGGCATGATAGAATTTGCTATTACCGCTTCAAATTCTAAAAATTACCTGGAAAACATTCTCATGACTAATGACATTATCAAGAAGAGAAATGCAAAGGAAGGTAATACCCTTCCACAGAATACTGATTTTATTCTTAAGCATCTATGTTTTAATAAAGAAGCAAATTTAAAACTGTAAATACTTCCTTCATACCTATTTCTTGGGTTTTGGCTCCTTTTGGATGATGGATATAAATTTGCAGTTGAAATAATTCAATTATTACTTCTTTTAAGGAATCATTAAGTCTATGTTGAGACCAAACATAAAGCAAGTTAGGAAGAACTTCATCTCCTAATTCACACACTTGAATTCGAAAGTTGACAGCCAAAGTCTTGAGGACGATAATAAGCGCTGCTAAGATATGATTTAGACCTGCAGAGCTCTTTTCTTGTCTGTGACAGAAAACAAATAAACTCAAGTTGGCATAACAGAGGGAACAAACTGCACGAATTAAAGACACTTATGAAGTTGCATGCAGAAGGGAAAAAAAAAACCCTAATTTTTAAACAATAGCCTTAATTTCAAAAGTAGTCATAAAAAAATCATAGCAGTACTACACAGAAACAAAAAATTAGTTCTTTTTTGTGCTAGGAGACTACTCCTGTTCTTAGCTCTGCCTGCTACTGAGACAGTGTCTAAAAATAAACAAAACTGATAGGTGATATTTACCACTTTAAAATGTTTCACATTATAAATTAGGTAATACTACACAAACATACAATACTAATACCTCCGGAATATATTCATATTTTATTTTCTTCTCATTTTACAACATTTATCTTCAAAATGGGGAAAATGAAACTACTCAGAGAATATTAAATTCTCTTTGTCATTAGAAAACCTGGACGAGACTCTGCACCTATGGCTCAAAGGGCTAAGGCACCAGCCACATACACCTGAGCTGGCGGGTTCGAATCCAGCCTGAGACCGCCAAACAACAATGACGGCTGCAACCAAAAACTGGCCTGGCGCTATGGCGGGCGCCTGTAGTCCCAGCTACTTGGGAGGCGGAGGCAGGAGACTCGCTTGAGCCCAGGAATTGGAGGTTGCTGTGAGCTGTGATGCCACAGCGCTCTATCCAGGGCCACAGCTTAAGGCTCTGTCTCAAAAAAAAAAGAAAAGAAAAGAAAAGAAAACCTGGACGAATCCATTACTCTAGTAATGCAACTAGTACTCTGTGCATTGGACATTCAGGGAGTTTGGACTGGACTATCTCTGTAGGACCCGCTAGTTCTATTATAATGGGTCAATGCTTATTTTAAAAGGTATTATTTTTTAGTTATTAAACCTAAAACATGGTCTTGAAAGAGGATCAAATTAATTTCAATATATAAACAAAACAAAAAAAGAATATATTACCTTGCATACTGAATAGCCTTGGGGAAAAACTCCAAAAATTTGGAATTTAATGCATCAGTTTGTGAACAACATCCTTTGGTCACAGTATGAATTATTCTAGCCACTAAAACTCTATAAACATCTTGGGAAGGTTTGAGATACAGCTTGAAGTACACAGAGAATAATTCTTAAAAAAAACAAACAAACCAATAACATTAGGATTTTTTCTTTAAAAAAAGCAAATGAAGCTAAATGTCACAATGCAACTTAATTATTCCACAATCTTATATATTACCCAAACTTATATTTAACACAATAGAAGAACTCCATCAATGTTTACTTTTATATAAAATATCTTTAGTATAGGAACTACAGGCAATAAAGAGCAAAAGCACCAGATTAACAACTTTAACCCTTACTTCACCTAGGCCTACCAAAGCACTTGAGAAAGTACGTGCTCAACAGTTTTTGGTTTTTTATTAATGATGTTTGATTAATAAGGTGCATATAATGTGTTGGAAACTATAAAGGGAGAGAAATTTTATTCTACTCATAATCATTACAGTTGGACAGATGCTGACAGAAGACTAGATTCTTTTTTTTTTTTTGAGACAGAGCCTCAAGCTGTCACCATAGGTAGAGTGCCATGGCATCACAGCTCACAGTAACCTCCAATTCCTGGGCTCAAGCGAGTCTCTTGCCTCTGCCTCCCAAGTAGCTGGGACTACAAGCACCCACCACAACGCCCGGCCATTTTTTTTTTTTTTTTGGTTGCAGCCACCATTGTTGTTCGGCGGGCCGGGCTGGATTTGAACCCGCGAGCTCAGGTGTATGTGGCTGGCGCCTTAGCCCGTTGAGCCACAGGCGCCAAGCCAAGACTGAGATTCTCGATCAGAGAAAAAGAATAGTTTATACCCCACAGCAATGACGAAGCCAGACTACCTTCATTTTTGCATCAGTTCCCCAATCTCAAGGGCAACATAAAGAGGGATACTTGACATGGTTCTAACAGTGGGCTATGTTACAACAGAGAAACCTCAAGCTTTTTATAATGAATGGGTGGCAAGTAAACCTTTTTTTCTGGAGGAAGCTATCAGCTTTGTCTTGCAGGAGTGTTCACTATACAAACATCCTTGAAAAAATAATCTGAAAAAAAAAAAGTAGTGTTTCTGCTTGCAATACGTGCAGAAATACAAAATGCAATGAGACTTATCACCCTATACAATGAAAAGGAAAGTTGCTAATGCATGGTTGTCCTCCCAATTGAGACAGAGTGCTGAGTTAGTAAAGTAGGTAAGAATAACACCTATGGGTATCTTCCTTTTCAACTGTAAATGTCACATGAGTCTGCAAAAATGGATTAAATAGCTTAAAATCAGAGACTTTAAACACAAGAAAAGGAATATAAATATACCCCAAACTTTACATACTAAGGAAAGTAAGTTTTGGGGGTTTTTTTGAGACAAAGCCTCAAGCTGTCACCCTGGATAGAGTGCTGTGGCATCACAGCTCACAGCAACCTCCAGTTCCTGGACTCACGCGAGTCTCCTGACTCCACCTGCCAAGGAGCTGGGACTACAGGTGCCCGCCACAACACCCAGCCATTTTTTGGTTGCAGCCGTCATTGTTGTTTGGCAGGCCCGGGCTGGATTCGAACCCACCAACTCAGGTGTACGTGGCTGGCGCCTTAGCCCGTTAAGCCACAGGCGCGTAGCCAGAGAGTAAGTTTTTAAATGATTTCTATCATACTGATGTTATTAATAGACGTCTATACCAGTAAACCCCAAGGTGTTTTCACTGCACGGAATAGACAATCATAAAAATATATGAAAACCTGAAGAAAAACTTGAAGAAAACAGGAGGGGACTTCTTTATTATTTTCTTCTCAGTGGTGGACAAGAGTGAAATAGAAAAAGCTAACAATGCAGATAAAGGTCTCTGATTAAGCACAGAATCTGGAGCTTTATCTTAGTTGAGCTAAAATGATCCAAATTTCACCCTTGCAGATAGTAAAAGGCTGGTTAAGACATTCAACAGAAGTCTCCAAATGTAGAGTCAAGGTTCTTAAAGGTTCTTCGAAAAGACTGCAGTGTATTCCCCTAGAAGAATTCATTTCTTCCATGAATTCAAAAACAAAAAAGCTCAAAATGCAAACGTAAAACAGTATGGTATGAAAAAGTAGTTACTGGAATTGAGAAAATAAAAACTCAAGTAAAATTAAATGTAGATTCCTTGGGACTTTATTAAATAGACAATCATGTTATATGCAAAAGGGGGTAGTTTATTTCTTCCTTCCAATCAACACGCATTTTATTTCTTTTTCTTGCCTAAATGCGCTGGCTAGAACCTCCAGAACAATGTTGAAAATGACTGGTTAAGAGTGGACTTTTTTTTTTTTTGAGACAGAGCCTCAAGCTGTCACCCTGGATAGAGTGCCATGGCATCATAGCTCACAGCAACCTCCAATTCCTGGGCTCAAGGGAGTCTCCTAGTCTCCGCCTCCCAAGTAGCTGGGACCACAGGTGCCCGCCACAACACCGGCCATTTTTTTGATTGCAGCCGTCATTGTTGTTTGGCGGCTCAGGCTGGATTCGAACCTGCCAGCTCAGGTGTACGTGGCTGGCGCCTTAGCCGCTTGAGTTACAGACGCCGAGCCGAGAGTGGACATTTTTATCTTGTTCCCAATTTGTCTGTCGAAGGCTTTGAATTATGGATTCAATTTAACAGCTTGGCGCCTGTGGCTCAACGGGCTAAGGCACCAGCCACGTACACGTGAGCTGGCGGGTTCGAATCCAGCCCGGACCCGCCAAACAACAATAACAGCTGCAACCAAAAAATGGCTGGGCGTTGTGGTGGGCGCCTGTAGTCCCAGCTACTTGGGAGGCAGAGGCAGGAGACTCGCTTAAGCCCAGAAATTGGAGGTTGCTGTGAGCTGTGATGCCATGGCACTCTATCCAGGGTGACAGTTTGAGTCTCTGTCTCAAAAAAAAAAAAAAAAAAAAGGATTCAATTCAACAGTTAAACAGTATCTACATTATCTATTTCAGATTGGGTAAGATTTGTTAGTATACATGGTTTTGAGAGATTTATCCATTTAAATGAGGTTAATGTGCAGAGTTGTTCCTAGTGGTTCTTTATTAATCTTTTAATACCAACAGGGCTGGCAAGTGTATCCCATTTTGTTTCTATTATCAGTAATTTTCCTCTTTAGAGATGAATGTGAGGCTTCATCCTCCACATCAGCCTCCTAAGAAAAGCTAGGCCCATAGGTGCTCATCACGCCACCAGGCCATCTTTCAATTGTAGTCTCTTGCTAAAGGTTACCAATTTTACTGATGTTTTCAAAGAACAAGCTTTTTGTGTCACTGATTTTTCTCCACTGTTTTTGTTTTTAATTTCATTGATTTCTACTCTTCTGCTTATTTTGACATTTAGGGGTTTCCCTATTTCTTGGGGTTTTTTTTCCTAGTTTCTTAAGATAAAAGCTTACATTATTGATTTGAGACCTTTCCTCTTTTCTAATATAAGCATTTAATTTTCTGATAAGTGTAATAAGTCATTTGCCAAACAAAAGATATTGATTCCATTTATGAGTCTCTTCGTGCAAGCTGCTATAACAAAGTGTCATAGGTTAGCTGGCTTAGAAGCTTATAAATGACAGAATTGTATTTCTCACAATTCTGGACGCTGAACGTGTCAGTCAGATCAGGATGCCAGCATAGTCAGTTTCTGGTGAGGCCCTCTATGGGCTGCATCCTGCTGACTTCTAGCTGTATCCTCACATGGCAGAAAGAGCTAACTAGCTCTCTAAACTCTTCCGAGCATTAATCCCATTTATGAGACATCCGCCCTCATGACTTGATTCCTAAACGCCACACTATATACTTCCAAATGCAACCAAAACAGGGATCAGATTTCAACATACGGATTTTGGGGGAGTCTCAAATACATATTTATGTATTTGAGTACATAACAATAAGGTATGTATGTCAGTACATAAAAATAAGGTACCTAGAATAGTCAAATTCACAGACAGAAAGTAAAATGGTAGTTGCCAGGACCTTTGAGGAGGGAAAAATAGGGAATTACTATTTAGTAGGTATATGGAAAAAAAGTTCTACAGATGGATGGTGCACGTTTACAAAACAATGCAAATGCTTAAAGCAACTGAACTTTTAAAAGTAGTTAAAATGGTAAATTTTACAATATGTATATTTCATCACAATAAAACAACTATAATCTTAGCACTCTGGGAGGCTGAGGCAGAAGTATTGTTTGACCTCAGGAACTCAAGAGCAGACTGAGCAAGAGCAAGACTCTGTCCTTACTAAAAACAGAAAAAATTAGCCAACTGTTATGGTAGACACCTGCTGTCCCGGCTACTCAGGAGGTTGAGGCAGGAGAATTGCTTGAGTCCAAGAGTTTAAAGTTGCTGTGAACTACAATGACACCAAGGCAACAGAGTGAGACTCCATATTAAAAAAAAAAAAAATCATACTGAAGGCCCTAACCAATATAATAAGGCGCACACATAAAAAAACAAAAGCAAAGAAAGAAAGAAAAAATATACTACTTACAGACAACATGACTGTCTACATAGAAAATCCTGAAGAATCTACAAAAAAGCTCCTAGATCTAATAAGCAATTTTAGCAAGGTCCCAGGATACAAGGTCAATACACAAAAATCAAGTATATGGCTCGGCGCCTGTAGCCTAAGCAATAGAGCACTAGCCACATACACCAGAGCTGGTGGGGCCTACCAAACAATGAGAACTAGAACCAAAAAATAGCCGAGCATTGTGGTGGGCACCTGTAGTCCCAACTACTTGGGAGGCTGAAGAAAGAGAATAGCTTAAGTCCAAGAGTTTGAGGCTGCTCTGAGCTGTGACACTATGGCATTCTACTGAGAGCAACACAGTAAGACTCTGTCTCAAAAAAAAAAAAAAAAAAGTATGATTATACGAAATCATATATACAATATACAAAAACACCATGATTATATAATTATAAATTATCAATTTACAATAAAAAAACTGTATGCTGACAATCTCAAAACACTAATGAATCGGGGTGGCGCCTGTGGCTCAAGGAGTAGGTAGCCAGCCCCATATACCAGAGGTGGTGGGTTCAATCCTGGGCCCAGGCAAAAACTGCAAAAAAAACCAACTAAAAAACACTAATGAATCAAAACAGATATAAACAGAGAGATATATCATGTTCATAGATTGTTGTTAAGATGTCCAGTCTTCCCAAATTATCCAACAGCTTCACTGTAATTCCTATCAAAATTCCAGCAAGACTTTTTCTGTAGAAATCAATAAGCTGGTTCCAAAATTTATATGGAAATGCTGACTCAGTCTTAGGCTATCTTCTCAGCCCATGAACTCTCTACCTATATAAGCTTATCCATAACCACGGCTTCACTCACCACCTCTACCAAATAGAGTGTAGACTTTACTTCTTCAACAGAGTCCTCATCTGAGCAAGTTTCAGAGAAGGGGGCTAAGTAAAAGTATTTTGACAAAAAAAGGTGATTATGAGAAGTAATAGTAGTTAGTTTAAAAATAAAAAGGCTGTTTCTAAGAACATGCTAAATGATAGAATCATAGTAAGGATACTAGGAGGAGTGCCTTTGGTTTCATTGACAGCCATGTAAATGATAATCTAAAATGCCCAAATATCTTAAATATGACTAGAGAAATATTCTCTTACTGGAGAAAGATCTGGCTGATATCCTATTGTTGGCCTATGCACCAAAGGTTGTCACTAGGCTCAATGAAAGCCCTGTTTCAGACGCTGCCTGCCTGGTGTTCAGAGCAACATCAAAGGCTCCAAATGACTCCCAAGAAATTAGTGCAATAGCTGAGAAGACTGTTATTCATGCAGGAACAGTAGAGAATAATGGAGGAGTGAGTGAGAGCACTACTTAGTTTGTGCTTCCCATATATGTCTCATTCTGAAATGATAAATTGGAAAGAAAATATACTATATATAGATGCCCCTTAATTTAGTTAGTAGAATTTATCCTAAACCCTTTTCAATGAAAAAGAGGAATTTCTTAATTTTTAGAGCTAATACATTTTATAGAAGACTCTGAATTCTGGCTGAAAGTCACCAGGCTTATGTGAAATCCCACATCAACCCATTCCCAGACCTATAATTGCTCCACCATTGAAATCTATAAACTGAAACATTTCATTCAGTCCCTTACCATTAACTTCCTTCCTTTGTGATCTCTCAATACCTCTTACCTACAAAGTGGCAACAATAACAAGAGTCCTCCCTGGCACCTAGTGAGTCACCAGGTCTTGTATATTCTGCTCTAATACATTCTTCTAATGTATTTGATTTCCATTACCTTACCAGTAATCCAATAATTGCTCAATCTAACACTATTATCCATTATCCTTTCTACAACACTGAAAATGTTAACCACATCTCTTCATACCTGAAACTCTTTAGCTTTCACTTTTTTTTTTTTTTTTTTTTTGAGAAAGATTCTCACTATGTCACCCCGAGTAGAGTGCCGCAGCGTCACAGCTCACAGCAATCTCTAACTCTTGGGCTTAAGCAATTCTCTTGCCTCAGCCTCCCAAGTAGCTGGGACTACAGGTACCTGCCATAATACCCGGCTATTTTTTGTTGCAGTTGTCATTGTTGGTTAGCTGGCCTGGGCTGGGTTCGAACCCACCAACTTCGGTGTATGTGGCTGGCACCATAACTACTGTACTAGAGGGGTCAAGCAAAGCTTTCACTTTTTTGATACTTTTTCTTGGTTTCCTCCTTTCAATTTTAATCATGGCTAAGTTTAGGTGTCATCATCCCATGTATCTACTATTCCCAACAAATCTATGTCATATTCTATTATAACTTCTGGTGTATTTACTTTTTTTTCTACCACTGTCAACTTGAGAAGAGGAATGGCATGTTTCAACTCTGAAATTTCCGTTCCAATGCAGGCACCTAATACGCTAGTAGTGACTTAATTCAGGAGGTACATAAGTAATAAATGAAAATTAAACATCAAATTCTATAACCATATAATTTAACTAAAGTACTGTCATATGAAAGACACAGGCAGAGTGTTTTTTTGGTGAAATTTTACTTCACAAGGAAAAATTCACAAGCACCATCAGTACTTACCTAGCCACTGTTGTTGAGATATTTCACACCAATATTTTCTCACAGAAAGAATGTCTTTGAGCAGAATGTTGCTATAATCAGTTCCATAAATGGCACCAGTAGATGAATCTTTCACTGTATCCATGATATAATTCAAGAGTTCTTGACATTTTAGCCTAGGTGCTCCTATTTAGAAACAAAAAAAACAAACAAGTGAATACATATAATTGTAACCAAAATAAATTAAGGACAATTGGAATAACAACTATTTAATTAATTCCACAGGGGAATTAACTATTACCTAACTTTCTTCTCAAACAGCAGGAATTGGCAGACTAAGACCCCAAAACAAAATTCAGCCAGTTTCCTATTCTTTTTTTTTTTAAGTTTTATTGGAACTCAGTCATGTCCATTCATTTATTTCTCGTCTATGGCTGCTTTTTTGCTACAACAGCAGAGTTGTGTACCTGAGACATAGACAACTGTTTGACCCATGAACACAAAAACATTTACTATCTGGCCTCTTTACAGAAAAAGTTTGCCAACCACTAAAGAAATATACCGAAATAAAAAAAAATCATTCTTTAAAAAACCAATCATACCCTTAAGAATGCACAATTTCGGCTCAGCGCCTGTGGCTCAACGGGCTAAGGCGCCAGCCACGTACACCTGAGCTGGCGGGTTCGAATCCAGCCTGGGCCCGCCAAACAACAATGACGGCTGCACCCAAAAAATGGCCGGGTGTTGTGGCAGGCGCCTGTAGTCCCAGCTACTTGGGAGGCGGAGGTAGGAGACTCGCTTGAGCCCAGGAATTGGAGATTGCTGTGAGCTGTAATGCCACAGCACTCTATCCAGGGTGACAGCTTGAGGCTCTGTCTCAAAAAAAAAAAAAAAAAAGAATACACAATTTCTGGCATTAGACCAAAAAGGATCCAGACTTTCTTGGCACTCTTTATGAAGAATGGATTTATTAGAATAACTTAAGATTACAGGAGAATATTTATCCTAAAAAGCAAAATTCCTTCTAAGACCTATAATAGAACGTATTACATACAATAGGTAAGACTATAATTTTAAAAGTATATTATTTATTTGACAGTCTGAAAATCCCACATAGATACATACATATTTTGAAGGCAGCAAAATTATATTTAAAAATAATTAAGTCATTATTTTCAGTAAATCATACTGCTACACAGCTGAAATATTTCACATTTCAGTACTGAATTAATCTTCAAATTGAATGTAACATATTTATTGTTATGAGCTATGAGCAGAGCAGAACTCATTATGTAAATCAGAATATACCATAGATTGGGATTTTATGAGACTAGTTATCATACTCAGAAGTATCAAACTATGATAAATAAATATACACTGATACAACTGAAAAATCATTTTGATTGATGGCTTATTTCATAATTTTAGGGCAGTCAGCGATGAAATATACAACCATACGAATCTCTTTTATAACACCCTGACCATCTCTCTCTTATAGTCCTCATAACATTGCCTTATCAATAATGTCCCGTGTATTAGTGGATCCTTAAGGAAAGGAATTAGCTAATCTCTATATCCTTACAGAAATCCCAGTGACTGACCTAATAGTAAATGTTCAATAAAAAATGTCGAGTAACTAAATTAATACAAGGATGAAATCATATTTTCCTATGTCCTTTATGACAATATATGCCAAATTTGAGAAGTGTTTCAAGAATTAGGTTTTTTTTCATTCTAAAAAATTCAGAAACATTTTCTAAAACAGGATAGCCAAGCTGCCTGAAAAGACTTTAAAGAACCTCAGTGGAACTTAACATTTTTCACAACTAGATTTTCCATTCTCTAGGCTCTGTCTACACTATGTACAAAAGCCAACAAATGCTAACATGAAGAAATGAACATTTTCTTACTTGATCCCTCCCAGCAGCTACATTTCAACTCTTTTTCCTAATCTATTTCTTTCATCATACCTTGGGTGTGTTTAAATTCCCATCAAAATCCTCCAACCCCTTGAGAAAAACAAAAGAAGTGAGGTGAGGTAACAGTAACTCCCCCATTTCACTGCAAGATTAAAGAGGTTTAAGTTACAGAGTCAAACTTGAAAAAAAAGGCAGCCTTGGCTGGGTGTGGTGGCTCATGCCTGTAGTCCTAGTGCTGTGGGAGGCTGAGGCAAGTGAGGTTCGAGACCATCCTGAGCTGGATTAAGCCAGAGTCAGACCCCGTCTCTACCAAAAAAAAAAAACCAGGTGTTATGGCAGGCGCCTATAGTCCCTGCTACTTGGGAGGCAAAAGGCAAGAGAATTGCTAAAGAAAGAAAATAAAATTAAATTAAAAATTAAAAAAAAAAACAAAACTTGAAACTAAGATGAGTGAAAGCCAGTTGAAACTGAAAGCAAAATTTAAAATTAAAAAAAGGAAGCCTTAAATATAAATACCACTTTTCAACTATTTAAATAATATTTCACTGATAATTTTTTTAATTTATAAATAACCAGTTATTCATCTATTGACTTTCATTCATCATTTTCAGCAATTATATGGTTTCCTCTCCCTACATCACAAAAGAAACCAGAGAAGACTTCGGAGAACTAGCTGTCAACTGAGTGAGCAGTCCACTCTATTAGTAGTACATTAGTGAGAACCCGGGCAGGGCTGTGTTCCTTTTTTTGGTTTATTTTTGAACAGGAATAGCTTTGACACTGTTTAAAAGTCCTTTATTTTTTGTTTGTTTAATTATATTATTTTGTTTTTGAGAAAAAAGTCTCAGCGTTTTGCCCAGGCTCAGGGGCCAGGCATCAGCCTACCTCATGGCAATCTCAAATTCTTGGGTTCAAGTGACCTTCCCCCTCAGCCTCTCGATTAACAGAGACTATAGGTGCCCATCTGAACACCTGGCTAATTTTTCTATTTTTAGTAGAGATGGGAGTTGTTTCACTGATAATTTTACCCACTTTTTCTTGTAAACCAACTATTGATACAATTTCAAATAAATCTCTATTGTTAATTTTGCAATTGAAAGTTTTTTTCACTGCAAGGTAAAATCACTATTTAAGTTGCAAACTTTTCTGGTGAGCTACAAAAATGGCACGATGTATTTCTGTCATTCACTCATCAAGTACATATGAAAATCTCAATGTCACTAGCCAACAGTACAATATTTTACTGGATATAGGCTACCACACAGAGCAAAAGCAGGCATAAAATACTTCAGTGTAGCTTTCCTTTGTTTCTGCTAGTGTGTCTGACAAGGGTTTGTAATTATCCATACAAACTAGCATCTCAGAGGTGGAAAATCTGTTAAACATTATTCTTTAAACTCAAGTCTCACACCACTATTCTGAAATATCATTCACTAATAACCTATGTGCTTCTACTAAATGTTTACCAACATTTGGGCTTTCCTGATTCTTAAAGTTGGTATCACAAAGCCATATTCTTATCTGCGAAGAGTATACAAGTCTGAGCCCAGAAGTCCCTAAACAAATATTTCTGCTGGCTCGGCGCCTCTGGCTCAATGGGCTAAGGCGCCAGCCACATACACCTGAGCTGGCGGGTTCAAATCCAGACCGTACCCGCCAAACAATGGCTGCGACCAAAAAAAAAAAAAAAAAAAATGGCCGGGCGTTGTGGTGGGCGCCTGTAGTCCCAGCTACTTGGGAGGCATAGGCAAGAGACTCGCTTGACCCCAGGAATTGGAGGTTGCTGTGAGCTGTGATGCCACAGCACTCTATCCAGGATGATTGCTTGAGGCTCTGTCTCAAAAAAAAAAAAAAAAAATTTCTGCTTCTAGCTTTTCAATACCGTGAAGCCCATTTCCTTACAAAAGCTTACTAGAATCCTGTATTTATCAACTGTATAAGTTAAAGATGGGAGATATTTGGACTCAGCGCCTGTAGCTCAGTGGTTAGGGCGTCAGCCACATACAGCAGGGCTGGCAGGTTCCAACCCAGCCGAGGCCTGTTAAACAACAACAACTACAAAAAATAAATAGCCAGCAGACACCTGCAGTCCCAGCTACTTGGCAGGCTGAGGCAAGAGAATCACTTGAGCCCAAGAGCTTGAGGGTGCTGTGGGCTGTGATGCCACAGCACTCTACCGAGGGCAACATACTGAAACTCTGTCTTAGAAAAAAAAAGAAAAACAAGAAAGAAAAAATGATTAGGATTTTATTATATCATCTCAGAAGAAGCAATAACAAAAGAAGACAAGTTTTTTTTTTTTTAAGAAGACAAATAATATTTTTAATGCTATGCCAAAATAGAAAAGAAAGCCTCACAGGTATGTTTAATCAGTAAGACCACTTCTACTTAAGTGCTAAGGATGTATAGAGGGAATGCAATGCTGTGTATATAATAATTTTTAATTCCTTCATTCCTCCAAATATTTAAACTTCAGGTATTAAAAACTGTTACATGTACCAGAAAGTAGTGTCAGCACTCAAATTTTTTTTTTTTTTGGAGACAGAGTCTCAAGTCTCAAGCTGTCGTCCTGGGTAGAGTGCCATGGAGTCACAACTCACACGACCTCAACCTCCTGGGCTTAACCAATTCTTTTGCCTCAGCCTCCCAGACAGCTGGGACTATAAGCGCCTGCCACAACACCCGGCTATTTTTTTTTGGTTGTAGTTGTCATTGTTTTGGCAGGCGCAGGCTGGATTTGAACCCGCCAGCTCCAGTGTATGTGGCTGGCACCTTAGCTGCTTGAGCTACAGGCCCCAAGCCAACACTCAACTTTTATCTTACCACATTCAGATCAAACTTATGCAACAGTAACTGACTTATGCCATTTATATGTAACATAAAATATTACCTACTTTTATTTGCACATTTGATGAAATATTTGACCAAACTACTGATTTCTTGCATCTTTTTCTGCCTGGAGGCTTGTGTCGAAGCTGATACATTTGGTTTTGCTGTTCTCAGACATTCTGTTTCTTTCTGAATATATTTCTGTAAAAATCTTTAAGGAAACAAAATGCAATTTCAGAAATTCATTAGATGCTTAAATTGTTATAATAATTTCAAAAAGTCCTTCGTACCATCACAAAGAACATCTTTTAAAGCCACATTGTTCTGATCATTGGCTAAATGAAACAATTAAACAAAATAATTACATGTCTCTTTCAAGGCATAACTCCTACAACACAAACTTAAAATCTGGTCTGCAAAGCTCTTAATCTTCCCTGATTTTCTACTGCTTTAATGCCTGCTTTCTCATTTTATCATTTAAAAGCTAACAATGCTAGTAAGGGCTCTCAATTCTCTTTAAATTCTGTTGAGTGTCCATAAACTTCATGTGTACTTACAAAGTTACAACTATTTTAAATTTCAAACTTCACAGACATCCCATATATTACCTACCTCTTACCTACACAGTTGATAATGTTTCTAGTCTGTAAATGAAGTCTGCCTGCTAGTATTCAGGACTACTCAGGAATCCGATTCTTTGCCTATCTGATCAGCTTATACAAAGTAGTATTCGTTGAAATACTAACTCAAAGTAAATAAACAAAAATAAGATAAAATAGTATTCATCTTCAGGTAATAACTCTACTTGTGGTATCTAAAACAACCTAAGTAACCAGAAGAAAAGCAGCATGCAACTTTTATGTTTTATGCATTCAAATCTATAACATTCTAGTACCAAATAGGAGCTAAAAAATGAAATAGATTATCTGCTCTGAACATTCAACAACAACTAAACACTCATACCTCTTTACTACAAAAATTGTTCCAAGTTTATTTAGTACTCTGAGTACTCTACAAAAATATAAAATATTTCTTTCCTAAACCTTACAATTTATTTCTAGTTATAAATAGACTTGATAGCTGAAAATTGTGTCTCAATGTAAAAAATGCATCAACCCTGTTTGCCACACCAGTCTAATATCAATTGTCTTTTCGTGGCTTAAGGTTTTTTTGTTTTTTTGTTTTTTTGTAACCAAATTCATATGCACATATTCTCATCCTTTACTTGTTTGATTGCAATTTAATATACAGAAGTTACTTATTATCAGGGCAGTACTGAAACGTGTCAAAATAATAATTGAACCTTGATTATAACTTAATATTTTCTCTAATTTGAAACAAAGTCTTATTAATAAATTCTCAATCTTGACTGAAATATGTCTAAAACATTCCTTTTTTTTTTCTTTTGAGATGGAGACTCACTTTGTTACCCTCAGTAGAGTGCTGTACCATCATTGCTCACAGCAACCTCAAACTCCTGGGCTCAAGCAATCCTCTTGCCTCAGCCGCCCAAGTAGCTGGAACCACAGGCACCACTACAACTCCCAGCTATTTTTCTCACTCTTGCTCAGGCTGGTCTCAAACTCAGGAGCTCAAGTGATCCACTTACCTTAGCCTCCCAGAGTGCTAGGATTACAGGCATGAGCCATGTAACCATGCCTATCCTAAGACATTTTATTGTACAAACAATATAAAATCTTAAACTCTGAATAAATATCCTTCAAACACTATGTTTTGAATAAATATTAAGTGCCACCTTCATATGCAAGGCATAATTTTATACAGGGAACAAAGATAAATAAGATTTACAAAAATATCACAACAGAAATAAAAATGAAAGAGAAAAATAAAGATAATAAAAATAAATTTGAAGTAGAATACCGAAAAACAGCATCCCAATTTAAGTATTTTCCTTGTTTGGAATCTGAATGCCGATCTAAATGTTTAACTGTTTCAGGATCTCGAATCAGGTGCTTAAATTTCTCAATTTCTTTCTGAAAATGAAAAATGAATACATTAATGGGTTAACAATCACACGCTTGATTTTAGGAAAGATTAAATTTAACTTACTACCTTTCGTTCTGTAGCTCTATCATGTTCTAGATGACGGCAGCAAATAAGCAAATCATTAAGTGCTAGACTCATGGTTTAGAACTCCAGGATACACACCATTACCTATAGGAATATATATCAAACATTATTTTAAGACCATGATATTAACACAAAGTTAGATCTAAATACATAACCGGAGGCACATTGTGATCACAGGCACATGCTTTTTCTTAACATTTCCATATTTTAAATGATATTTTCTCAAAAATACATCAAAACAATGCTCTAACACATAAATGTGCTTTGCTTACAGTAGCAGAATAAAAATAAGCATGATTTACTTTATTGCTGAGACCTAAGAAACATGACATTTAAATTGAGACATGAAAGATAAATGGAAAATAGCTAGGTAAGAATAAAGAAAAGAGTACTTAAGGGTTTAATGTTGACAATGAACTATTTAAAAGCACCCTTGCTTATATGCAGTGACTTGTCATTTTGTTCAGCCAAAAGCTTAAATTATTCTTTGAACTGATGAGATGAAGAAGGTTATCAGAACTAGTAAGCCTTACCTAGCACTTTCATCTCACTGGAATTAAGGTTCTCATTTAATACATAATAGTAGGAGGAAAATTATATTCCTGTTTTAAAAGGAAGTTAAGCCAGGCTTGGTGGACAATGCCTGTAATACCAACTACCTGGGAGGTTGAGGTAGGAGGTTCTTGGGCCCAAGAGCTCAAAATGCTGTGAGCTACAAACATCACCACTACACCCCAGCCTAAGCAAGAGAGTGAGAGCCTAACTCCTTTAAAAACAGACACAATGGCTTGGCGCCCACAGCTCAGTTAGCAGGGTGCCAGCCATATACACCAAAGGTGGTGGGTTCAAGCCCGGCCTGGGCCTGCTAAACAACAACAACTGCAACCAAAAAAATAATAATAATAGCCGGGCTTTGTGGCCGGCGCCTACAGTCCCAGCTACTGGGGGAGGCTGAGGCAAGTGAATCGCTTAAGCTCAAGAGTTTGAGATTGCTGTGAGCTGTGACACCACAGCACTCTACCAAGGGTGACATAGTGAGACTCTGTCTCAAAAAAATAAAATAAAATAAAAAATAAAAACACACAAAAAGGAAATTTTATGCTATAGTGATATACCTTGCAAATGTCAAAGGTCAGATATATTTACTATGCCTTGATTCCATTGAAGTAGCTCTGCTCCCTTCAGATTTTCTGATATAATCAAACCCTTTGTGATAGCCTTTAAAAAAATCTAGGCTGACTTCTTTTTTGGACTCAGCCCACTCCTACTTAAGTAAATAAAGGCCGCATTGCCCACACAGAAAAAAAAAATATCTCAAAAGAACGGCATTCTGTTTTACTATTTCTAAGACTTTCAAAAAGGTAATTTCATTTTTGTTAGAATAAAAATATTTGTAAACAAAAAATGTACATCTGTATGTATATTATTCTGTATACATATACATATATCTCAAGACAAAAAAGGGTAGTCAAAGCGCTCCCATCCATCTAAATTCTACTCAATCTTTTAAGATCAAGTATGTTTCTCTGCGCCTGTTTAATCTCACTGTATCTCAGTATTAGCAAGAACTGAGTGACCACATCCAAACTTCCTACAAAGGAAGGAATGTCTCCTATAAAGTTACTGCCCTCTCTTTGAATACTCAGTGACAAACTATCCATCTCATTAGCAGGTTGCTCTAATTCTCTTCTCCATTTGAGTTCATCTTCTGAACCCCCTTATCACTATTACAACCTCCACTTTACTCTGCTATAGATAACACACTGTTTCTTTACTTGACAGTCTTTTTCATTTGATTGTATATGTCTAGAGAACAAGGACTGTTATTTTTATTTTTCTACAGTTTTGTCTAGGAATCTTTTGAATTTGCCTTTAATTTCAATTTAAAGCCCTTTCTACTGAGTCATCAAGGAAAATGAAATTGGTAATCTAACCCATGAAAACAACCCAGCAATATCCTAAGAAGGAGAGTAGGTAGACACCTTTATTTCTAAATATACTAAAGATACTAAAGCGGTGGTTCTCAACCTTCCTAATGCCACGCCCTTTAATATAGTTCCTCTGGGTCACAACCCACAGGTTGAGAACCACTGTACTAAAGTTTCACACACTTTGTAGTGTGAAAAAGTAAATGTTTACTGAACATCTGGCACTTCCAGGAAGAGGCAGACCTAAACTTGACCTTTTTATTCAAGCTGTGACTTTCTTTTTTTTTTTTTTGAGACAGAGTCTCACTTTGTTGGGCAGAATGCCATGGCGTTACAGCTCACAGCAAACTCCAACTCTTGGACTCAAGCAATTCTCTTGTCTCAGCCTCCCAAGTAGCTGAGACTACAGGCACCTGCCATAACACCCAGCTATTTTTAGAGATGAGGTCTCACTCCAGCTCTCACTGTGAGCTTAGGAAATCCACTCCCAGAGAGCTAGAATTATAGGTGTGAGCCACTACACCCAGCTCAAGCTGTGACTTTTCTGAACTTGTTTTTTCTGCTACAGTTTAAGGATTACTTTGAAGAAAATAAAAGTTAAGTATTATTCACATAAACAGCAGATGGTCAATCACTGATAAATGCAAACAATATACACCTCTTGTGTTTCAGGTAATATGTCAGGGAGAGCCAGACAAATAATGAACTAAATTAAATCCTATCTTCATGAGTTTAAATCTAGGAGGAAAGGGTGACGAACAAGTGGCAAATCAGTGCATAATTCCCAATTGTGATATAAGCCTCAAAGTAAACAAAAATATAATAAAAATAACAGCAAAAAGAATATCATTCCTGATAAACTGTTGGGGAACATATATCAGAGGAGGTTATAATGAAGTCAAAATCTGAATGAACTTAAGAAGAACCAAAGGACCAACATTTCAGGGGAGGAGACTAGCACAGCGAAAAGGGTCCTAAAGTGGAAGATTGTGGTATGTTGGAGGAAACGAAAGGGCATTTTCCATTTCCTCATTTGATTGTATACTAGAGTAAGAATGTCGCCAGATGAAAATGAACTCCATTTATTTAATCGAGACTGTCTAGGTTCAACTGAAATGAACCTAGGTCCAACCTTCAACTGAAATGCTACAGATTTCCTAATAACCTCCAAATTCACAAATCCAATGTCCCCTTTCAGAACTCAATCAAGTAGGTCCCTTTGCAGTATCTGACAATGCTTACATACATCCCAACTTTATAGAAATAACTGCCTTGAGCGTGCCTTTCTTTTCTAGCAGTTACCAATGTGGATTCTGCTGTAAGTTTTGGGATTTAAAGAATTGTTTTAAGTGTGGGCTCTGCAGTTGGCTTGCATCCTTTCAAATCCTGATCCACCCACTAATGAGCTGTATAACTTAGAGCAAATTAGTTCATCCCTCCAAACCTCAAAGAGTTGTTGTAAGGCTTCATACCCATTTAAGACAGTACCTGAAACATAGCAAATTTACAATAAATTTTAGCAATTAACATATCCCTTCCTTTATAACTACTAAATCAGTCTCTTTCTGGCAGTGCCTGTAGATCAGTGGGTAGGGCGCTAGCCATGTACACCAGAGGTAGCAGGTTCAAACCTGGCCTGGGCCTGCCAAACAACAATGACAACTCTAACACCAAAATAGCCAGACGTTGCAGCAGGTGCCTGTAGTTCCAGCTACTAGGGAGGCTGAGGCAAAAGAATCACTAAGCCCAAGAGTTTGAGGCTGCTGTGAGCTGTGACATCACAGCACTCTACTGAGGGTGACATAGTGAGATTCTGTCTCAAAAAATAAAATAAGTCTCTTTTGATGGTTCTGCCACCTACACTTCAAAAATATCCTTGTCTCTTCGGTCTCAGCCATTCCCATGACTTCAACACATTTTAAATGCCCAATATGTTGGGAGAACTCCCAAATACATTTAATTAAATGTCAGACCTCACTCTTGAGCTTCAGGAAGCTTCTACACGTTGTACCTCTACATGCATTTTTCCTTCTGTCTGGAAGGCTTCTACCAAGCCTCCAGGGCAATTTAGACACTGTGGGGCCATTCCACAAACTGAACTGATACTCCCAGGCTGAGATTTTAGAGAACCTCCATCAATCACTCCTCTACCAACACAGTACTCCCCCATCACGTTATCACCTGGAATTGTAGTTGTCTTTCTACTTACCTGTACCTGGCAAAAAGAACAGCAGCTAAGGCTTCTGAGTGTTCCCGAGAAGTAAAGATTATCTCACTTCACAAGGAAGATACAGCACGGCGAGGCCACCGAGCTGACGAACAGAATTCGAACTCCGTGACTCCAGGGCCGTTCTCTTAACCATGAGGCTGTAGTTTAAACTCAATAAGTGCTCACCGACTCTAAGTACTAATTAGGTGAGAACGATCAAAGGATGACAAATAATCTGAACCCTAAGGTGACAGGAGAAAGTGACGCGCGGGGGGAGGGCTCGATTCCGACTATAAAAGACGGAGGTCACTGGCGAAGTCCGCTACGGACTTGAGAGTGGAGGGAAAGGGAAAGACAAGGACGACAGCAGTCAAGGGCCGCTCGGAGGAGTGTGCGGGCAGCTGGGGACCAGGACAGCCCGCGTCGCACACGACTGATCGGTCCACAGCGTTGTTTCCGCGTCCCTACCGCGGCACTCGGACGCCAAAGCGGGGTCTCTGCGGCGGGGGCGGCGGCAGCCCCCAAACCCGGCTCCTCCCGCCTCTTCCGGCGGCACAGCCCCTGAGCCCAGGCAGCCACGCACCTCCTCTCGCCTCAGGTTCAAACGCCGCGCGACGGCCCGCGCTCAGCTTAGCGAGGAAGTGAGGCCGACACGCGGCGGAGCACGGTCTGCCCATGCGCGCCCGACGTCAGGTGCTCGCCTCGGCGCACAACACCAGCGGGCCCAAAACACTCGGCTCGTTTGAGGAAGCGCGCCTGCGCCCTGCCCACCAATGGGGAGCGACCTTGCTGTGCTGCGGGCCCGAGGGCTGCGGCGCCGGCCCCCGCTTCCCCGCCCTCCTCGCCCCACCCCTCCGGCGCTGAGGGCGGAAATGACGACACAGCCAAGGAGCGCGGAGGCGGGTTTCTTTTCGGCGCCTTTCTTTCTCCCGCGGAAGCAATTGGTCGGCGTAGAGCGAAAGAGGCGGGACAAATTGTCGCGGGTTCAGTGCCGCCACTGGAACCGGGAGATGCGGCTCTGGGGCTGTCGCTGTGTTTGCATTTACCTGAGTCTCGTTTCTTCTTGTGGTTCCTTCTGTGGTCTCCATCATGTTGTTGCCCTCGGACGTGGCCCGGCTGGTATTGGGTAAGTGTGGCCGCGGGGGGAGAGGGAGTGGATCGGGGTAAACAGGACGGAAGGACCTTTGGAGCCGGAGGTCGCCCCTGGGTGGGGAGCTCGGGGTCTGCCTCCCCGCTTCCAAGTTCAGACTGCGGAGGCGCTTCGTCTCCGGGGGCGCCGGGCCGTTGAAGCCTCTCTGCATGTGGATGCTCCCTCCTCGGAGGCTGCGCACTTGGGCCCCGCATCGGCGTCAGGTCCGACCCGCTTACTCGGCAGGGACCCCCGAGCAGAGTGGACTACGTGCCGGGCCAACTGTGCGTTATTCAACTTCGTGGGCACGTTCTCTTGTCGGTGTTGGGACCAAAACATGACGAATTAGGACTTCCTCAGCCACCCGCTTTGTAGAAAGACCTTCCTGACGCCCTTCCCAGAACCCGCCCCGGGAACTGCGAGTTGGGGACGGCGGGGGGTCGCCCCGCTCCATCCTCCTCGCGGTGCTCCCGCGTAGAGGTCTGAAATGCCCGTTGACTGTTTGAAAACAGCAGTAGTTTCTGTTCTTTGGATTAGCAAAAACCATTTAGAGGAGAAATACCTTTTATCGAACGCTTTGTAGCCCTAGTTTTTCCTTGTTTGGAGAGGGTTCTGTGGTTTAGCCCCGGGAGGAATAAAGAGGATTGTACGGCTGGGAACAAGAGCCACGCAAAGCTTGAAACCCGCCACGGTGACTTCGACCTCTGTGCACCGTTCCTAGAAGTAAGTGGTAAACATGTCATGAAAACCTCCCGTAGTATCCACACCCATTACTATCATTATTTTATTGCTCAGAAAACCCATTTGTCTTGTGCATTTTTTAAATGCCCAGCGCTACAATGGTGTTTGTGTAGGGTTTTTTCTTTTTTTCTTTCTTTTTTTTTAAGAGACAGATTCCCACCCTATTACCCTCGGTAGAGTGCGGTAGCATCACAGCTCACAGCAACCTCCAACTCCTGGACTTAGGGGATTCCCTTGCCTCAGCCTCCCAAGTAGCTGGGACTACAGGCGCCCGCCACAACGCCCGGCTATTTTTTTGTTGCAGTTTGGCCGGGGCTGGATTCGAACCCACCAACCTCGGTATATGGGGCCAGCGCCCTACTCACTGCACCACATGCGCCCCCCTTGTGTAGCGTTCTTGATAAACACTTTAGCAGGAAACATTAGAGGGAAATAGTTCCACCATCCATTTATGAAGAAATAAATGACTTAAGTTTAAACTAATATTTGGTTAATCTTTTGCCCCCACTTTATCAAAATTGAATATCAGCAGTTGACCTACATCTGTCTCTTGTAATGGTTACATTTATTAGGTGTATATTTATACCAATCAAAGTAGACTCAGAATACATATGACATACTTTTATTTTTTTCCTCTATACATATTTGCTTGAGAATTTGGGGTTTGGGCAGTTTAGTAACTCATTTGAGTTGCACTGACCATAATCACAAAGTTTCTCAATGTCGGTATTATTGACATTTTAGGCTGCATAATTCTTTTTAATGGGGAGCTGTTATGTGTCCAAGTATGGTGGGATGTTTAGCAGCATCCCTGGCCTCTATCCAGTAGATGCCACTAGGACACACCACTACTTAACTGTTGTCCAGTGTGATTAGGGAAATTGTCCCTAGGTACTGCCAGTATTTTCTCTGGAGGGCAAAATCACCCCTGCTTAAGAAAGCAGTGTGATTTTCTAATTGGGGTAATCCACACCAGCTTGTGAGTATTCTTTCTTCACAAACCAGCTGCTCTGCTTGACTTCTATAGGATGGAAAAACTCACTAGATGCTCACAGTGGATGAAGAAATAATTCTCACAGTGTTTAGGATATACAGAAGTAAAAGTTTATTTCTTTTCTCAAGAAAGAAAGAGAAGGAGAGAATGAGGGGCTGTGACACACTAATGAAGATATGGGCAGTTGATGAAAAGCAACTGGTGTTTTAGAGAGCAAAAATGGCTTTTCTTCTCTGTTTCAGCAGACTGATAACAGAAGCAACAAAGTTGTTGCAAGTGTTCTTTCCCACTCATCAGAGTCCTAGGAATGTGGTTTTTGGCAGCAGCTGAGGCAGAGACTTGGAGTGAAGAGCTCGCACCTCTTCTGTCCACTTAGGGCTCTTCAAACCTGGGAAACAACTCTTAGAGATAAAGTTAAGCCACGGGTGTTTTAATTAAAACACACAGCTGTGTTGTTTTTTCTTCAAAGGGGCAGTTGTACGTTTTGAGTTTTATTTCCTTTACTTTCTGTTAAGATAGTTTAATTTCCTCTGTTAGACAGTTTATTAGTAAAGCCACCTTTCAACTTTCTACTTTTCTTTTAAAGGGTAAAAATGAGTCATCGTTTTCTTATTCTAAAAATCTTCATGGTCACTTATGTTTCATTTTCCCTGCCACCAATCCTAGATGTATGCCTCCCATTACTTCTTTCTGGCTTTTGTCATGGCTTCCCACATAGTCTTCCTTGTCATTTACTGTTACAAATCTTTTTTTTTTCTTTCTTTTTCTGAGACATAGTCTCACTATGTTACCGTCCTTAGACTGCCATGGTGTCACAGCTCAGCAAACTCAAACTCTTGGGCTCAAGAGATTCTCTTGCCTCAACCTCCCAAGTTACTGGGATTACAGGTACCTGCCACCAGGCCTGGCTCTTTTGTTTGTTTGTTTAGCAGCTCTGGCTAGTTCGAACCCAACAGCTCCAGTGCATGTGGCCGGCGCCCTAACCGCTGAAGTATAGGCACCAAGCCTACTATTAGAAATCTTTCTAAAGTATTCGCACCAAATCCCCTAGTTTCAAAGTTGTTTTTTGGGCTCGGCGCCTGTAGCTCAAGTGGCTAAGGCACCAGCCACATACACCAAACCTGGCTGGCGGGTTTGAATCCAGCCAGGGCCTGCCAACCAACAATGACAACTACAGCCAAAAAAATAGGCAAGTGTTGTGGTGGGCGCCTGTAGTCCCAGCTACTTGGGAGGCCAAGGCAAGAGAATTGCTTTAGCCCAGGAGCTGGAGGTTGCTGTAAGCTGTAATGTCACAGCACTCTACCCAGGGCGACAGCTTGAGGCTCTGTTTCCCAAAAAAAGTTGTTTTGGGGGGTTTTTTGAGACACAGTCTCACTATGTTGCCCTTGGTAGAGTGCTCTAGCATCACAGTTCACAGCAACCTCAAACTCTTAGGCTTAAGCAATTCTCTTGCCACAGCCTCCCAAGTAACTGGAACTACAGGTGCCCGCCACAACACCCAGCTATTTTTTTGGTTGCAGTTGTCATTGTTTAGCAGACCCAGGCTAGGCTTGAACCCGCCACCCGCAGTGTATGTGGCTCCCGCCCTGTGTACTTACTAAATTTCAAATTGTATAATACAACAATGTACAATACAAGAAAAGTCCCACATTACCTGCTCTTTTGTTGATCATTATATAGCTTACATATATATCTCATTGTTTGTTCATGACACTTCTAGTAACCTCTCCCCATCTTAAGCCTCTTTAATTGGCCTCTTTTCTTCATCATGTTTTTTCAGCAAACCTTTGACTAAAATATTCCAAACATTGTGCCATTTGCTAAGCATAAAGAGAGAAATATTGTCCCTTTAATGTTCACATAATTTTTTTACTCCGAAACACACACCCAAAACACTTTCCTGGACCCTCACCACACTTTCTAATGCTCTGTGTCACCGTTTCACAGGGGTTATTAAGAAAACAATGGACTCCACTTAGTTGCTTTTCTTCAACTGCCTTTTATTCTTCAGTATACTTTCCTGGGGCTTTTTTACCTCTCTACACTGTAGTCAACTGTTGCCCTGCTGAAACTTTTTAAAAATACTATATAGGCAAAAATACATCAAAACATTGTTTATTGCTGCTGGGCCACCAGTTCAGTTTATCATACAAAGTACTCTGGAACAGATCTTTCTTACCTTTCCTGCTTGATCTCAACTTCTTAACATCTGCCATGTGGTACAGGCATAACAAACCACTTGAAATGTGTGGAATCTTGTGTATTCTGCTTGTTGTCTTCCTAGTACCCTTGTATTCAATTTCAGGTCAAACATCTCTGAAACCTCTTTCAGCAAGCATTAAGTAAATTCACATCATTTTGCAGTCATCAACACCATTTACCTCTAGAATTTTTTCATCTTCCAGAACTGAAACTTACTGACTTTTTTGACCTATTAATTATTTAATCTTGGATTAATGGGCAAGTTTGAAGCGTTCTGGTAGCCCCCAAAGCGATCTGTAAATGTTTTCCTAAATAGGTCTGTTACCTTCTGTATGTCAGCATCCATTCAGAAAAACAGAAACCAATCTGAGTACATAACATGGAAGAATTTAATGAGAGAATTGGTTACGATGGTGATAGAAAAGCAAAGAGCCTCACAGCTTACATGAGGCATCTCAGATGTTAGTAACCGTAGAAAGCCAGTACACTAATTAGAGTAAGAGAGAAAGCAACCCAGAGGCTGGATTGACTGTAGAAGATGGAAGGTAGACATGTTTGATGAAAGAGCTATAGTCAGAAGAGATTGTACTGACGCAGAGAGAGAATGGAAGGAGAAAACATGACTTCTTCCTGTTGCTCTCCAGTCTCCCACTAGTGCTCTCATTTACTGAACCCTGCCAGAAGCTGGCTGACAGGATCCTAGGAAATGGTGCCTGTAAGCATTCAAGCTTTATGTCCTACAGGATAGAGCAGGGGAAGGATAAAGAATGGATTCGAGGTCTCCTCCTCTTTGAAACATGGCATAATTTCCTTCAAGCCTAGTAGTAGTAGTAGCCCTTCTCTTCCCATGAAATAAGTCAGTCCTATTTTCTTTCCACTTTTGCTTTTACATTATAGTTACTTTGTGTGTGTATTTTCTGTTTCCTAATAATTCTATAGACAGAGACCTTACCTCTGTTATTTGTGGATCTGGTAATACAAGGCACTGTAAGGTAAAGGTTTCTGAGAATTATCTGTTTTTTTAAAGGTCATTAAGTAAATGATATTTCTGGGGATTAAGTGTGAGGTCATTAAATCTGAAATGTCTCATGTTGAATCAAAAGTTAGTTTATTATATCTTAGACAAGAAGCAATGCAATTAATTAAAGTACGTACCTAAACTATTAACACAGTTTTGCCATCTTAATGGTGACTATGTATGCCAGCGGCAAAGAAGCCTGGAGAGCAAGAGGCAATGAAATTGAAAAGCGTTTTGCACAACTCGTTGAGAATGGAATATTATTCCTTGTAAGAAATGGTCCAAAACCTGGAAGAAGTGATAGTCAGTTGATGCAAGTTCTGTTAAATATGGTAGGTGATAGGGAGTGCCTAAGTGCAGCTTCTATAGTTTAGCAGTGTTGTTTGTGTTACATGTAGTTGAGCATTGTCTTGCAAGAGGTGTGGCCTTTTTGTATTGACCAATGTCAGCTGCTTAATTGCAGGCATCCTCATCACTTCATCCAGTTGGTTGCAGGAGACCTTTGGTATAAACAATTGACCAGGTTTCATGAAGCCGTAGTGGATAAACCAGTCTTGTACCACTGAATGACACTGTTAGCTTTTTTTGATGAACATTAGATGTTTCAACACTTCATCTTTATTCAGCCATTGTGCCAGACACTTGGAAATGTAACAAAGAATCCATTTCACATCACACCTAACAATATGGCCTCATGACAACAAAAAAGGGCAAGCTTCAAGACAATTTCTTTTCTGACGTTCATTTAATTCATATAGTACCCATCTATCCAGCTTCCTTACCTTGCCCATTTGTTCCAAATGTTTGAATATGGTTGGAATAGTAATATCAAACCTTGAGATGGTTGAGATGAATTTGCTTCCACTACAGCTTTCAGTTCATCATTATCCACCTTGGTCTTAGGTTACCCATGTGGTTCACGGTCAGGATCAAAATCACCTAAATGGCTGGGCCCGGTGGCGCACGCCTATAATCCTAACATCTGGGAGGCCAAGGCAGGTGAATTGCTTGAGCTAATGAGTTCAAGATCAACCTGAGCAAAAGGTGAGACCCCCCATCTCTGCTAAAAATAGAAAAACTGAGGCAAGAGGGTTGCTTGAGCCCATGAATTGGAGGTTGCTGTGAGCTTTGATGCCACAGCACTGTGCCCAGGGTGACAGCTTAAGACTCTGTCTCAAAAAAATAAAAATTAATTAATTAATTAAAAATCACGAGAATGAAGCTTCTCAAACCATTGTCATACTATGTATTCATTAACCATATCCTTCCCAACATGTCATTGATATTTTGAGCTGTCTGTGCTAAATTGGTTCCACAATGGAGCTCATATTTGAAAATAACACATTTTTTATTTATTCATGGTTTCACAAGAATTGCTCAAAAAAAAAAAATTGAAAGATAATCACAAACCAGAACATGATTTTTAAAGGAGGAGGATGTACCTTCACAATTTAAAAAAAAAAAAAGTATCAAAGTGAAATATCAGAGTTATCAACTCTCAGACTTAGTACTTAAGGAGATCGGACATTTCAAACTTAATAACCTAACAGGATATGTAAAGAAATTTTCGCAAAGGGGCTTTACTTTATCTCTCTTGCTTTCTTCAGGCTCTTTGCTTTCCTTCCCTTTAGATAGGAAGAAGAGAGGTTAGACTCTTGGCATCTCAATTCCTAAAATACAAATACCCTTGATACACTTAGAATTTTTTTTTTCCTTCTACTTTTCAGTTGTGTTTCCCCTTCAGTCTGTTTTGTTATTCATTACTACCTCTACTTAAGAGCAGGCTAAAAACAGTATTATGTTAAGAAAAAAACGGCGCCTGTGGCTCAATGGGCTAAGGCTCCAGCCATGTACACCTGAGCTGGCGGGTTCGAATCCAGTCCAGGCCCGCCAAACAACAATGATGGCTGCAACCAAAAAAAAAGAAAAAATGGTCGGGCATTGTGGCGGGTGCCTGTAGTCCCAGCTACTTGGGAGACAGAGGCAGGAGACTCGCTTGAGCCCAGGAATTGGAGGTTGCTGCGAGCTGTGATGCCATGGCACTCTATCCAGGGTGACAGCTTGAGGCCCTGTCTCAAAAAAAAAAGAAAAAAGAAACTGGGCTCGGCGCCCGTAGCACAGTGGTTACAGTGCCAGCCATATGCACCAAGGCTGGCAGTTTCAAACCCAGCCCTGGCCAGCTGAACAACAGTGACAACTACAACAAAAAAAAGAGCTGGGCATTGTGGTGGGCATCTATAGTGCCAGCTACTTGGGAGGCTGAGGCAAGAGAATTGCCTAAGCCCAGGAGTTGGAGGTTGCTGCCAGCTGTGATGCCCTGGTACTCTACCGAGGGCGACATAGTGAGATTCCTTCTCAAAAAAAAAAAAAAAGAAAGAAACTGTACTTTTTTACCTATTTAAATACCTTTGGTAGTTTTACACAAAAACAGTTCTTTTATTTGGAAGTTGTTTTTAGGAATAAAGGAGGAAAACAACTAATATTGATTGAAAGGTAGTCAGTAATAAAAGATGATTGATGCCTAGTTTCTATTTAAACTGTAGTATTTGAGATTTAGAATAATTCTACCTAGAATTTCCCTATTAGTTGAGAATTGGTTACAGTCAGATACTTAATGAGATAAGCATTTTGTAAGCATGGAACTGATTAGTCATGTATATAGTTTACTATATGTCATTAATAAGTTCTTGGAAACTGCTACTATAAGTGAAATGACATAACCAAACCAATTTTTTTTTTTTTTTTTTTTTTTTGTAGAGACAGAGTCTCACTTTGTTGCCCTCTGTAGAGTGTTGTGGTGTCACAGCTAACGGCAACCAACAACTCCTGGGCTTAGGCCATTCTCTTGCCTCAGCCTCCCCAGTAGCTGGGACTACAGGTGCCCGCCACAACGCCCAGCTATTTTTTGGTTGCAGTTTTGCCGAGGCTGGGTTTGAACCTGCCACCTTCAGCATATGGGGCCAGCGCCCTACTCAACTGAGCCACAGGCGCCGCCCAACCAAACCAATTTTATCATTGGCTAGTTGATACATAATAATTAAGTTCCTATGGCATATTTCTGGTTGCAAAATAATCACCAAACTTTGAATAAAGGCCAAACACATCTAATATTAAACATTAAAATAAGTGTGTGTAATATGTACATTTAAGAATGAGTAATAAAAATTATTAAAAAAAAAAAGAATGAGTAATAACAAGTAAGATGAGTATTTACTGAGTTACTGCAATTCATGGTCATGGGTGGCCAGAGCCTGTCCTGGCCACTCCTGAATAGGACTCCATTCTATCACAGAGTGCATTCCCATATACATATATACTCATTATGTGCAGGTAACTCACTTATTCCAAGTAATTGTTAGAAAGCAAGCCATCAGAAAAATGACTTTAGCTGGCTGCAGTTTTCACCAAAAAAAGCAGTGTATCTTTAATCCAATTAATTAATCATACATGTATGCTGTGATCATTAATGATGGGAATATTGAAGTGGTGATGTCTCAGATAAAAGATTTCTTCCGGTTCCCAAATGCTTTCTCATACTACAAAGCTCAAGGCCTTTGGTTTTTTATTTGTGAATTTGTTTGTTTCTCCTCATAGCATTAGTTAGCAAGAGATGGGAAAATTGATTCATCAACTACAAATAGAGAGTGGTGAGTTGATTCTCAAATTGTAGTTAGGGCATTGCCTGCAGTGGGATGACCATTTCTTTGCCCTTGCCTTTTAAAGCCCTTGTGTGGGCTCAATGCCTGTGGCTCAAGCGGCTAAGGCGCCCAGCCACATACATCTGAGCTGGCGGGTTCGAATCCAGCCTGGGCCCGCCAAACAACAATGACGACTGCAACCAAAAAATAGCCAGGCGTTGTGGAGGGTGCCTGGCGTCCCAGCTACTTGGGAGGCGGAGGCAGGAGAATCACTTGAGCCCAGAAGTTTGAGGTTGCTGTGAGCAATGATGCCATAGCACTCTATCCGGGTGACAGCTTGAGGCTATCTCAAAAAAAGAAAGAAAGATAAAATAAAACCCTTGTGTGAAATGACTTTGTAGACTACCTCTCATTAGGTTTTTTTTGTTGCTGTTTGTTTGTTTGTTTGATTTTTGAGACAGCCTAAAGCTGTCACCCTGGGTAGAATGCCATGGCACCACAGCTCATAGCAACCTCCAACTCCTGGGCTAACGCCTCAGCCTCTTGCCTCAGCCTCCCAAGCAGCTTGGGACTACAGGCGCCCGCCACAATGCCCAGCTATTTTTTGGTTGTAGTTGTCATTGTTGTTTGGCGGGCCTGGACTGTATTCAAACCCGCCAGCTCTGGTGTATGTGGCTAGCACCTTAGCTGCTTGAGCTACAGGCGCCGAGCCCCGTTAGTTGTTTTGATTTATAGGGTTAAAGATAGTGGTTAAAGATAGTGTTCCAGGTAAAGAGAGTAGAACCTTACAATTTTAAAGTTGTAGAAGACCTTAGAAATAATTTCCTTAGGAATCACTGGCTATTATACCAACATTGAGGTAAGTGCAGTACAAAGGCAAGTCATACCTATAACGGGTAATAGGTAATAAAAATATGATACATAGAGGATTCAAAAAACTGTTTCTGAGGAAGTGATAGTTATACTAAACCCTGAAGAATGAGCTGAAGTTAGCTAAGCTAAGAAAACAGGCTGTGCAAGCAAAGGGTACAGAGTATACAATGACCTTGAAATGAGAGCGCTCATGAATTTGTGGAACTGAAAGACCATCCTGACTGGAAAAGAGAGAATGGCAAAACATAAGGCTGAAGAGCAAATTAGGGTAAAAACAAGTAGAACCTCATATGGCAAGTTAAAAATTTAGAATTTTATTTTTTCATTGAAATAAAATTCACGTTGCAAAACAAAAAAATTAATGGTTTTTATTTACAAATGTGTGACCGTCACCACTAATTCCAGAACATTTCCATCACTCCAAAAAGAATCCCCACGCTGTTAATAGTCACTCTTTTCCCCCGTGCTCTGCCAACCACTCATCTACTTTCTATATCTATGGATCTGTCCTTTTCTGGACATTGCATGTAAATAAAATATATGGCCTTTTGTGTCTGACTTCTTTCACATGCCATATTGTAAAGATTAATACATGTCATAGCAGGTATTAGTACTTTATTTCTTTTTATGACTGAATAATATTACATTGTATGGATATGCATATTGTCTTTTTCCATTCATTGAGTTGTCTCCACTTTTCCAAAGTTAGGAAAAGTGCTGTTATGAACACTCTTCTACAAGTTTTATTCGGATGTATGATTTCAATTCTCTTGGATATACCTAGGAGCAGAATTGCTTGGTCATACAGTAACTGTTGTGTTTTTGAGAACCTGCCAAATAGTTTTCTAAACTGGTTATATAATTTTATGTTCCCACCAACAATATAAGGCTTCTCATTTCTCCATATCTTTGCCAATATTTGTTACTTATTGTCTTTTATCATTCTAACTATTCTGGATATGAGTTGGTATCTCACTGTGGCTTTGATTTTGTTTTCTTAATGACTCGTTAAGCTGAGCATCTTTTCATGTCCTAGTTAGGAATTTGTATTATCTTCTTTGGGGATAGGTCTATTCACATCTTTTGTACATTTATTGATTAGGTTATTTATCTTTTTATTATCGTGTAAGAGTTCTTATAGTTTTTATTTCTAATCTCTTATCAGATATGTGATATACAGATATTTTCTTCCTTTTCTTTTTTTTTTTTCCCCCTTGCAGTTTTTGGCCAAGGCTGGGTTTGAACCCACCACCTCCGGCATGTGGGGCCAGCACCCTATTCTCCTTTGAGCCACAGACAACGCCCTTTTCCATTTTGTTATGTCTTTTCACTTTCTTAAAAGTGTCCTTGAAAGCACAAAAATTTTGTATTTTATCCAGTTTATTCCTTCATTGGTTGCTTGTCCTTTAGGTATATCTAAGAAAATCATTGCTTAGGCTTGGTGCCCATAGCACATGCACCAAGGGTGGCAGGTTCAGTTTATTTTGATTGTAAATTATTTTTGTGATTTAATTTGTTGATTGTTCATTGCAAGCATATAGAAAAATAGGTGATTTTTTTTTAATATTCATCCTTTGTCCTGCAAACTTGTTGAAGTCATTTACTAGGACTAACAGTTCTGGGGGGATTTTTTTATGTGTGGGTGTGTGGGATTCTTTGGGGTTTTGTTTTTTGTGGATTCCTAAGTATTGTTTGTTTGTTTGTTTGGACAGAGTCCCACTCTGTCACCCCAGGGGTAGAGTGCCATGGTGTCATAGGTCCCAGCAACCTCAAGCTCTTGGGTTCAAGCAGTCCTCTTGCCTCAGCCTTCCAAGTAGCTGGTACTACAGGTGCCCACCACAACGCCTACTTTTAGAGACGGGGTCTCGCTCTTCCTCAGGCTGGTCTGGAACTCCTTGAGCTCAGGCAGTCCACCTGCCTTGGCCTCCCATAGTGCTAGGATTACAGACATGAGCCATTCCGCCCTGCCCTCTCTACTTTTTTAAAAAAGAACTTGTGAAGGGTTGGCGTTAACTCTTCTTTCAGTGTTTTGTAGAATTCACCAGTAAGGCTATTTGATCTTGGTATTTTCTGTCTAATACATTTGTTTATTACAAATTCATTCTCTTGGCTCAGCGCGCGTAGCACAGTGGTTATGGTGCCAACCACATCCACTGAAGTTGGCGGGTTTGAAGCTGGCCCAGGCCAACTAACCAACAATGACAACTGCAACAAAAAATAGCTGGGCATTGTGGCAGGCACTTGTGGTCCCAGCTACTTGGGAGGCTGAGGCAAGAGAATCACTTAAGCCCAGGAGTTTGAGGTTGCTGTGAGCTGTGACACCACAGCACTCTCCCGAGGGTGACATAGTGAAACTCTGTCACACACACACAGGTCTGTTCAGATTTTTTTATTTCTTACTGAGTCAGTTCTGATAGCTTGTATCTTTTTAGGAATTATCCATTTCCCCTAGGTTTTGTAAATTGTGGACATACAACTGCAGCATTCCTTTACAATTCTGTTTATTTCTATAATGTTCATAGTAATATCTGCACTTTTCCTGGACCTGAAAGTGAAATATTAAAATCTCCCAACTTTCTTGTTCAATTGTTTTTCTCCCTCCACTTCTGTCACTTTTTGATTCATGCTTATTAGTGCTCACTTTGACAGCACATAACTCCAAAACTGGAACAATACAGAGAAGAGCAGGATGGCCCCTGCTCAAGCATTACATGCAAATTTGTGAAGTGTTTCACATTTTTAGAACATTCTCTTTAGTAAAGCATCACCAGAATGGAAAAACAAGCATCCAGTGTACTCAGTACCAACATGAAACTAGTAAATGCAATTACAAGCCCACAGGAGAGAAAAACACAAACTCAAGTAGAAGGAGGAGAAGAGGAGAGAGAGGAATTGGTGTGCTCTCACCCAGTCGGCACAATTTAAGAGTATATGGCACACCTCCTGGGTGAAGGACTCAACCACAACCAAACTCTACCCAACAAACATTGTAACCCAATCTCTTGCACCCTCACACCAATCTGAAATCTTGAAAAAAGAAGAATCCCACAGACCTCACAAGTCCTGAACCTTGTAAAGGAAATTGCCTAAAGCAATGGTTCTCAACCTGTGGGTCGCGACCCCTTTGTAACAATGAAAATAGATTGGGGCATTAGGAAGGTTGAAAACCACTGGCCTAGAGGAAGAAAAAAACGGGGTGGGGGCAGTGAGGAGAGGATTTTCTGGTAGGGTATCAATAAAGTTAAAATCTTACCCAAACTATGGGGCCGGCACCCTACTCCTTTGAGCCACAGGCACCGCCTCCCCCCCACCTAAATTTTTACTAACAATTCTTTACATGACTTTAAGAGAGAAGGCATCCAAAGATTGAGGTAGAGCCCAGACTGCCCATGCACTTGGGCACACAGCAGCCTGCCCGAGTGTGGCCTGGAGTTGCAGCTAGGTGAGAATCACACTTCAGCAATGGTGTGCTGGACCAGCTTGCGCACTAAATCGCAGTGGTGACATCATAAAGGCTCTACCCCCACCACAAGAGTCATGCCAAGTGGTGGACCATCCTGTGTTCAAGCAGCAATGCTTCTCCAAAGACATCGTGGAGAATTACTTCATGTGTGATAGTGGCAGCAAAGGATACCAGGATGCAAACCAGGGCCAGCCAAATCTCGCAATGGTGAGCATACTGTCTCTTATAATGTGCGGGAGCATGAACCGCTTGTGCTGTTCTGTGACAGCTGTGACATCCTTACCTGCCAAGACTGCCAGCTTAATGCCCACAAGGATCACCAGTTCCTAGAGGATGCAGTGAAGTATCAGCGAAAGCTCCTGCACACGGGACAGTCCACCACTTGGCATGACTTCTGTGGTGGGGGTGGGGACTTTGTGATATCACCACGGCGATTTAATGCGTGAGCTGATCCAGCACACTTCCCTGGTGAAGTGCCTTGGGGACAAACATGCAAACTGCAAAAGACCACCAAGGAAGTTCATGGCCTGATCCGCCAGGTGTCTGACGTACAAAAGCGTGAACAGATGGATGTCATGATGGCCATCCTGCAGGTCATGAAGGAACTGAATAAGTGGGCTGTGCACGGGTCAGTGCTGCCCATAGGTGACTGAGGGGCAGCAGGAGCACCTAGAGTGGCAGCACTGGGCCATGACCAAGATCCAGGAGTACACCTTGCGCTTTGCCTTTTGGGCTCTGGGGAGTGACAACAACACAGTCCTACTGCTTTCTAAGAAGTTGATCTACTTACAACTGCTTTGGGCCTTCAAGATGATTGTGGATCCTGTAGAGCCACATGGAGAGTTGACATTTCAGTGGTATCTCGATGCTTGGAACAAAAGTGCTGAGGCCTTCGGGAAGGTTGGGGAAGAGCACCCAGCTCAACAGGCCGTGTACCCATGACCCCAGGGACCCTGAGCAAGCAGGGCCCTGGCAATGGTTTTGGATCAGCAGGTGATCCCTACTCAAGAGCCCCATGTGTTGGGCATGAAGCAGTCCCACTCAGGTGAGGGTGAGGTGAGCAACCTCACGCACAAGGTGCCATGAGTGAGCCTTGAACACCTAGAGCTGGATCTCACAGCTGGCAGCCAGGCACTTGTCTTCAAGGTCTTCCTGGGCACCACCGAGAACTATATAATCTTATCGTTATTGAGTGGGGTGCTGCTGCTACAGCAGCTGGTTGGAGCTGCTGGCTGGCCTGGAGCTGCACCTCTGGGAATCCCTGATGCTCCACAACAGAGGCCACCATTGGAGCTCTTCCTGCCACATAGGGCCCTGAGACCAAACTTGTGCTGGTGGCTTTGGCGGAGCACCTCCCACTGCTGGGAGCCCCCACCTGGCCTCACCCAGGGATAGCACCAGCTCAGACCTGAAAGTGGTGGTTCCTGAAGGCACTTCAGCCCAAGGTGGTGGCCCAGGCACCCTGGATAACAATACTACCATTGGCCTTGTCTGCCAGAAGCCAGGTGACCTGGTCATGTGCAATCAGTGTAAGTTTTGCTTCCACCTAGACTGCCACCTTCCTGCCTTGAAGGATGTGCTAGGAGAGGAGTGGAGCTGCTCGCTGTGTCCTGTGGTGCCTGACCTGAAGAAGGAGAATGGCAACTTCAGCATGGATTCTATAGACAGCACTGGTGTGGTGGCCAAACTCTGACCAGCCAACCAGTAGGGTTGTTATTGTATTGTCTGCAGAAATGTGAGCGTGTTCTGGGTCTATTGGCAACTGACTACCTTCTCCCCGGACCAGCCTGGTAGCACCCTAGAATTGACCCCGATCCGTACCTGCCTCCAGGAGAAGTTGTCACACCTCCCTACAGCTTCCCCCAGGAGTTTGCCCAGGATGTGGGCCGCATGTTCAAGCAGTTCAGCAGGTTAACTGAGGACAAGGCAGATGTGCAGTCCACCATTGACCTGCAGCACTTCTTTGAGACATGCATGAATGAGGTCTTCAGTGACACCAAGTTCTCTGCTGTGCTGGTGGAACTCCTACCCCTGAGCCTGCCCACTGCTGGCCTGAGTTCCCAGGAGCTGTCTGGTCACCCTAGAGATGGTCCCTGAGGCTGGGCCTCCCCCATAGCCAGTCAAGGCTGGGGTCTGTTCTCTGTCCTGTCACCCCATCCCCACTCCCTGGTGGCCCCATCCCCACAATAAGTAGTTGGATTTTTTTGTTTTTTTGCTTGTTTGTTTTGGTAAATGGTTTTTACTTCTGCAGATTTAATAAAAACTTCACCAGTTTAAAGAAAAAGAAGGCATCTAAATTTCAACCTAATATTAACCCTGTTTTCCTGATACTGCAGTCTGGACTGCTTATACTATAAATCTTCTATACCTAGAACTTCCTTATCCAGCAGCTGATTTCTTATATTATGAGGCTTCTAAATTAAAGCAGACTTTATGTGTTTTACTCAGTTCTTAAATCAGAACGCCTCCGAATGTGCCACAGTAAATGCTCTGATGTCCAAAGCTATACTACATTGTTAGGGACACTTCTAGGGCAGAACAAGGAAGGAAAGGGGTACTAAGACACACAGTATGAGAGAGCTTGGCTACTGCACAGCACATCCCCAAGACAATCTCAGTGACCACTTCTAAACTTCATTTCACTTGGGAAAGTATACACATCCCTACAGATTACCAGTCTTCTAACTAAGCCTAAGGTATCAACTTTACAAATGACACTCAAACATGTTGAAGTCTGACTTAAGTGTCAGATGGTTTCCAAAGAATAAAAGCACTTCTCTCAGTATGTAAGAAGTCAATAAAACTTTGAAATTGATGGCCCTGTGCCATTTCATTTTAATACAGACACATGAAGCAAATGCCTAATCTCAGTTCAAACTTATTTCCCTTTTACGAAAGCCTAAGTTACCATTGTCATTTGGTCATCAATAAATGAAAACGTAATCAAATAAGGTAATGTTACCATCAGTATTTCCAAGTGACTTTACATTCAAGTAGTAGTATCAATAAATCTCGAGGAAGCCTATCCATGAGATTTTCGCTTTGTCAAGGCCCAGTTCCTTTGGAGTGGAGATGCCCAAATCTTTTCAAGTTGGTCCTAAGTTCCTGGATGACACAGGTAGATTTCCTTATGTCCTGCTTTGCCCTTACCAACTTCCAGGATGTGAACTACACTAACAAAATTATTTAGCTGTCTACATGTCCGCAAAGCAGCATCAATGATTTTGGGTTCTGGAACCAGATCATAGCCAATAAGTGTGTTCATCTCTTTATGTAATTCCCAGGCATCTGTATCTGGCTTTTTGAAGTATGTCACTCAGCGATTATCAAACTCTTCTTCTCTCACGTGACCCTTGGGAATAGTGGTGAATTGAATGGATAGCGGCAGCGGGGCATCAATGGCTGGCCTGGGTGGCTGCAGCTAACCACCATGGCTGCCAAGAGTAGTGCCTGGCGTAGGAGCAGCAGGATGAAGCTGGACAGAAGCAGGCTGTAAGCTTGCCAACTGCTCCAAAGCTTCTTGGCTGCCTCTTTTTTACTGTCAGGTTTTGAATATTATCTCACTGCCTCTGTACTCTGGTTTCGGATGATAGCTCATTAATCTTAATTGAGAATCCCTTGTATGTGATGAGTCATTTTTCTTGTTCAAGTTTTTTAATTTGTCTTTCCCTGTCACAGCTTGATTATGATGTGTCTAGGTATGGATCTCTTTGAATTTATCCTACTTGGAAGCTGTTGCACCTCCTTGATGCATAGAGGAATGGTTTTTTTTCAAATTTGAGAAGTTTTTGGACATGATATCTTCAGATACACTTTTTGCTTCTTCACTTCAATCATCTTGAGATTTCCATTATGGTTATGTTGGTCCACTTGCTGGTGTCCCACCAATCTCTGAGATGCTTTCTTCTTTCTTTTCTTTGTTGCTCTGACGGATTCCTCTTTCCTGTATTTCCTAAAATCTGAAAGTGAACCCCCTCTGGTGAATTTGTTATTTCAGGTATTATACATTTCATGTCCAGAATTTCCATTTGGTTCTTTATCTTTTTTTTTTCTTTCTTTTTTTGTTTTGTTTTTTTTTTTTTTTGAGACAGAGTCTCACTATTTTGCCCTTGGTAGAGTGCCATAGCGTCACTGCACAGCAACCTCAAACTCTTGGACACAAGCGATTCTCTTGCCTCAGCCTCCCAAGTAGCTGGGACTACAAGCACCTGCCACAACGCCCAGCCACTTTTTGTTGCAGTTGGCATCATTGTTTTAGCTGGCCCAGGCTGAGTTCGAACCCACCATCCTCAGTGTAAGTGGCTGACACCGTAACCCCTCTGCTGCAGGCACCGAGCCTTGATTCTTTATCTTACAGTGTCTGCAGTCATTCACCACGTATTGACATTTTGATCAGTGACAGACCAAAATTTTATTTTTACTTTACCTTTTTATGTTTAGATATGTTTATCATATCACAATTGCCTGTAGTATTCAGTACAGTAACATATATAGGTTTGTAGGAGGCTTGCAAAAAGACAAAATTGCCTAAAAATACATTTCTTTCAATGTGTCCTGGTTAAACAATGCATGAGTATATTTCCTTATTTGTATTGTTTATTTAGTGAGCCATTGTTCTTATAACTTCCTAAGCATGGTTTCCTTTAGTTCTCTGAACTTATTTTAAAATAGCTCATGGAAGTCTTAAGTTCAATGTCTGGTTTTCCTTGAGAACTGCTTTTACTTATGTTTTTATTGTGTATGAGCCATACTTTCTTATTTCTCTAAATGTTGCATCCTTTTTTGTAGAAAATTGATTTAAATAATGTACTATGACAACTCTTATAAACAAAAGATTCTCCTTCTTCCCCTATGTTTGTTGTGTTTTGGCTGTTACTTTTTGGTGAATTTTAAAACTAATTCTATAAAGTCTGTATTCTTTGAAGAGTTTATATAATATGATTGAACATTGATTTCCTTAAAGCTGGGAGCAAATAAGTCTGTTGTTTGCTAAGGGGTTCTGTGTGTGCATTGAGGCATGAAATCAAAGGAGTTCCTTTCTGACCTTTCACACAGAAAAGGTCTTCTGTTCATCTTTTTGTAAATCGTTAGGCATATAAATGAAGTATACAAATAAATAGTAACATTATGAGAATGTAGTTTTTTGATAATCCAGTAATTGGATTTATACCTTCTACTAACCTAATCAATATGGAAGTTATGAAGTAGCAGAACGTATTTATCATTCTTTCTTGGTTTTCCTGTAAATCCTACTATTTGTATTTTGTATTATAGCATAACTTGGTGTTTCTGGACAAGGCTGCAGAATACTAGAATATTCTGTCTGAAGCTCCACTTGTGATACTAGTCCTTGCTGTGGCATCTTCAGTAGAAGTTTTACCAAAATTACAGAATTTATTATAAGTACCTAAACTTTTATTTTTTCATTTAGGTTACTTACAACAAGAAAACCTCACTTCTACCTGCCAGACTTTCATTTTAGAAAGTTCAGATTTAAAGGAATACGCAGAGCACTGTACAGATGAAGGTTTTATCCCAGCCTGCTTACTGGTAAGTTACTGGTTTCTTAAAGGAAATACTTCATCATCAACACAAGAGACTCTGAATACAATCTTAAAATCAGCTCTCAGCAAAAAATTGATCAGTAGAAATTTGATGATTTGGTTTTGTGCCTGACTGATAAGACCCAAAGAAAGCCAGTGTTCTTTTTACACATTTGTGATGAAGCTATAAGTGAATTATAACGTTGCCTCTGATAATAAATTTCAAAATGACACCTCATTTCTGATCAGTTTCACTACTGGTATCTCAGACCTTTTGTTTTTAACTTTCTGACATTTATGTGGCTGCATTTTGGTATTTTGTTGTCACCTTTTGTAAATATCACTAGACCTACAGACCATCATTTGGTATATAATGGATACATTCCAGAACGACAATATTCCACATAGTGTTCATCATTTCATTTTAAACACGACTCCCTAAAGACATTTCAGCTATCACAGATAACGTGATTGTGTAGGAAACCTAAAAGAATCTACATAACAAAAATTTACCAAGGTCATAGGATACAAAATATGCACAGATAGCATTTAGTGTTTCTATAGGTAGTATTCTATCTACAACAAACAATTAGAATTTGAAGAGTTTTGTTTGTTTTTTTTTTTTGTTTGAAGACAGTCTCACCCTGTCACCTAGGGTAGAGTCATGTCATCATAGCTGACAGCCACGTTAGACTCTTGGGCTTTAGCATTCTTCCTGCATCAGCCACCCACCATAGCGCCCAGGTAATTTTGCTATTTTAAGTAGAGACAGGGTATGACACTTGCTCGGGCTGGTCTCAAACTCCTGAGCTCAAGCAATTCATCCCGCTCAGCCTCCCAGAAAGCTATGATTACAGGAATGATCCACCATGCCTGGCTGAAGTTTTTTTTTTTTTTTAAATACCCATTTATTATACCAACAAACAAGATGTTAAGGTAATCTAACAAAAATGTGTGTGTAAACTATATGCTCAAAATTACATGAGAAAAATTGAGAATCAGTAATGTTAAGATATAATTTATCACTAAATTCCCATAAGCATGTTTGTAGGAAGCAATAAGCTAAATTCTTAATTTTATGCAGGAAAGGAACTAGAATAGTTAAATCATTTTGAAAAAGAACAAGTTGGAGGACTCATTACCTGATTTCAAGACTTACTGAAAAGCTGCAGTAAACACGATTAAGGGTCATTGGTGGTAAATTGAGCATCCAAAGCAGTGAAATGGAATAAAAAGTCCAGACATAGGCCCACACAAGTTATTTTTGACAAAGATGCGAAGGTAATTCAATGGAGAAAGGATAGTCTTACCAACAAATGATGCTGGAACAATTAAACATCCATATGCCAAAAATAACCTCTACAATTTACCTCATGCCCAATGCAAAAATTAACCAAAATGGGCCATAGACCATAATGTAAAACGTAAGACTGTGAGATTCCTAGATAAAAACATGAGAAAATGTGTATGACCTTGGCTTTGGAAATGAGTTATGTATGACACCAAAAGCATGGATCAAAAGAAGAAATTAGGCAAATTCAACTTCTTAAAAATTAAAAGTTTTGCTCTACCAGAGGTACATTAAAAAAAGCTCTACGGTCGCTTACACCTGTAATCCTAGCATTCTGGGAGGCCAAAGCTAGTCGATCACCTGAGCTCAGAAGTTCAAGACCAGACTGAGCAAAGCAAGACTCCACCAATGCTGAAAATAGAAAACCTAGCCAGAAGTTGTGGTGGGTGCCTGTAGTCCCAGCTACTCAGGAGGCATAGGCAAGAAGATCTCCTGAGCCCAGGAGTTTGAGGTTTCTGTGAGCTATGCCACCATGGCACTCTACCAAGGGCAGTAGTGTAAGACTCTGTCTCAAAAAAAAAAAGTTTGTAAAAAATACTTGCCAGTAATCTTTAAATGCATTAAAGTCAAGAAAAACAAGGGAAGACTAAGAAAATAAGGCCGGGCATGGTGGCTCACACCTCTAATTCTAGCAAAGTGGGAGGCCAAGGCCGGCTGATTGCTTGAGCTCACAAGTTCGAGACCAGCCTAAGCAAGAGTCAGACCCCATCTCTAAAAATAGCCAGGCCTGTGGCAAGTGCCTGTAGATCCAGCTGCTTGGTAGGCTAGGATCACTGAGCCCAAGAGTTTAAGATTGCTGTGAGCTATGATGCCAGAGCATTCTACCAAGGGCGACAAAATAAGACTGTCTCAAAAAAAAAAGAAAGAAGAGAAAAGGCTGATAAGATGTCACAGATCAGAGGAGACTTCCAACATGGTGTTATAGTTTGAATCTTGGCACAGAGAAGGGGCAGCAGTGAGAAGACTGGCAAAATCTGAATCAAGTTTGTAGTATAGCTAATGGTATTATACTAATACTATTTCTTACTGTTAAAAGTAGCATGATTATGTAAAATGTTAACATTATAAGATGCAGAAGGAAGGATGTATAGGAAATGTCTGTACTATCTTTGGAATTCCTTTTTGAATCTAAAATTATTTTAACATATAAAAATCTTTAAAAATCTTACAAAGTGGGTAAATGTAAGTGCTCGTGTCCCGTTTTTAGATAAGGAAACTAAACTTCACTAAGATTGAATTACATGCTCAAAGTTCCTACAAGTTAAGTAGCACTAGACCAGGGGTCCTCAAACTACGGCCCGTGGGCCACATGCGGCCTGCCGAGGACATTTATCCGGCCCCACCGTGTGTTTTTTCCTCCGCTGCCTGTCCTGTTTAGCAGCGGACTCATCCCGGGCTGCAAAATCTGTTAGGGGAAAAACCATTGGTTGCATTCCCAAACAAAACGTGTGGATTCACTGGAAAAGTTGCAAAAGGAGCTCCGATTTAGATTTAAAGAGCTTCATCTCCGTGAACAGGACATACAGCTTTTCCATAACCCATTTTCTGCTGACATTGAAAATGTGAGGGTCAGTCCCTGAAGTTGCCGCCCCGGCCGCCCCTCTGCCAGCTGCTCCGGCGCTACCTTGGGCCGGCATCTCTGGCAGGCAGGAACCAGGCGCTGACAGGTGCGGCGGGGGCGGTCGAGCGCTCCTGCGGCTCACCTCCTGCTCTGCGCAGGCAGCAGCTTTCCGGCTTCTCCATGGGGCTGGCCGGCGGCACCCGGATGCTCTAAGAACGTTTCCACTGTTGCTTGGAGGACATATGCAGTGGGATTCAGAACTCCTGGAGAATTGCCTTTGTGAGAAGCTGGAAGTATTTCTTTAAATTCCTTCTCTTAGTTTTTCAAAGAAACATCAAGAAACTATGAACAACATTAGTAATGAAGAGTTTGACTGCCACTTGCTTGATGAAGGTTTTACTGCCAAGGACATTCTGGACCAAAAAATCAATTAAGTTTCCTCTTCTGATGATAAGGATGCCTTCTA